>JAHPZR010001673.1:0-12753 GCA_019787425.1 Platygyra sinensis
TAGATGGAAAAATCAGGTATGCTGCAATTTTTTCTCTCTTTGAAAAAAATATGTCGTTAATGTCTATAAAATTTGCGTTCATTTGGTGGTATTTTTGTATTGGTCCACGACTGCGTCGCTTGGTCCAAGGGTTTTAAAGATGAAATACTGTAGTTTCGCCACATGCGTTTGTTATTGACCGATCGTGCAGACCATGCTGTGGACCTGATTTCAAGCTGTGTTTACTTTATTCCCCGACAGGCAATGGAAAAGCACCGCGATTTCCTCAAGAAACACTGTACAGTAGATTGTGTGGTAAAAATCTAAAAAGGAATGGCAGAGATCACGGGAAGGAATTATTCTGAATTATTCGAAGCGGTTCTCAGTGAAAAGGTTCACGTTAACATAACAGCAAATGATACTAGTAATGTACATCCCGAAAAGATGTGTGCAACATGCAATGCAAAGTTATATCCATTAAGTACTTTGAATGAAGAAGATGAGGATGTGGTACACATGTAGGGATCAAAAAAAAGGGTTGAAAGTGCTTTTAGTGCTCAGTATACATGCCAGCTTGATACAGCTGTAGTAGTTCAGGAACAGCTGCAAAGCCAAGTTTCAGTGAAGGTCAATAGTTTTGTAGTTATCAAAACATTTCTATGTGGGCCCTTAGTAGCATGGAAGAAGTTAATTGTTGAATCTGGCCAAATTGTACTTGCAAATATTAATAGCTAGCTTTTTTTGCTAGTAATGTTTCTGAAATTCGAAACACACCTCAGTGTACTTTGCAGTCCTGGTCACTTCAGTTAGCATGAAGTCCTTCCTTTTAATTACTTATTGTGTTAGAGGGGTGTGTGGTTAGTGTTGTGTTTTCATTGATATATTTCAGAAAGTCATGAACAACATTATTTTCCAGTCACAAAATTAGACCCTGTTTACAAGCAGGTAGCAGGTAACCCTAGTGCTAGGGTTACCCTAGCAAGAGGGTTGCCCTGGCACTCACTCAGTTCTTCTTATTTTCATTGATGCATTTACAAGGCAGCTAGGGTCACCCTAGTGCTAGGGTAATCCTAGCTGAGCAATCCTAGCTGAGTCAGCTAGGGTTACCCTGGCGCTAGGGTAAATGCTCTGCAAGGGACAACTCGCCTACCCAGGACAACTCTATTTTGGCTCCAAAAAGCAAAACATGATCACAATACTGACAAAATCAGCGAATTATGGCCCAGAAAACATCAAGTTCTTTCACAATTTGTCATATTTTTGCTTTGGAAATAAATTATTTTCCAGTTTTGTAATCTGTTTGTCAGGTTTCGAAATTAACGCTCGCAAACTCGCAAAAAGTGAGTGCTTTTGATAATCTGTGATTTAGAAAAATCCACTGGCAAATGTTTGCGAGTTAGATTAATCCATGTCAACAAAACATTTGGAAAGAATTTGCTAGTGGTCTCACCAACTGCTAGTAGAAAAAATCTTACTAGCAAAACTTTACAATTAGACTAAAAAGTTAACTTTGAGCCCTAGTTTGTGCTTTACTTACAAGGTAACCGAAGCACAACAAACGTTATGTTGTCTCAGGCAGTAGTGTTACCCTCCTTGTAAATTTACGTGGGTTATCTTTTAACCATTACCCTGGCAGTAGGGCTACTCTACTTCCTTGTAAACAGGGCCTTAGAGCTTTTCCACTGTTTGTTACAAAGAAATAATAGCTACATGTATACCTGTTTTTTTTTTTTAAATACTTGTTTATAGTTTTGCAATCATGGTATGTAACACATATTGGTAGAAGTATTGAAAATTAAGCTGTAGGTTTCTAGGAATTTAAATATCTATATTTCAAGCTTTCCAGTAAGAATATCTCCAGCAGGGCTTTGTAATTTTCACCATGTGCTTTTCTTTTCAAACCAAAATATTGAAATGTATAGCATTCTGAAAGTGAATTTCTTGAAATTTCTAGTTGTACGAAATAAAGCATGGCCTGTTTATGTCATGTGGCTTCTGTGACTGTGTCTGTGTGTGTTGGGGTTGGGGGGGGGGGGGGGGGAGGGGGCAGACTGACTTTACATGAAAGGTCTTGAAAATAGCATCCCATCATGGGGGGAAGTGGTCACAAAAGGTCAGATCCAGGGGGAGTAGTCATAAAGGAAGATCTAGAAAGGTCTTGAAAGGTCTTGAAATTCCCTGGACCTTGCAAAATGCATTCAGCCATACCCATTTGCCCTCCTGAATACATAGGTTGTCACCTGAGCAGCTGTGGAGGTTTTCCTAAATGGCGATACTGAAACCAGAACATCAACATACCATAACAAAATTCATTTGTTGATCAACCTATTGTTTCTCATAACTATAATGTACTGCAATAGAGATTCACATCCACATAGAATGTGCATGTTACTGTTCAAAGTTGAGTCATTTGTTGCTCTGCACAGAAAATATGGGCAAAGATAAAAGAGCAGGAGGGGGTGCAGTCATTCCTTGCAACTGGCTATTGCATGTTGCCAAAGGAGGAGAAGCTTCAAAAAAGTGACCAAATAGGGTTTTCCACTGATGGTTTTGAAGGCATGGAAATAAGACTGCATATAAATTTCACTTTTGATCCATGTATTTTTTTGCTTTTGATACATGTAGCTGTGGTATTAGGTACAACAAAACTTGGCTGAAAATTTCAATATAATTTGATATAATTTTGAACAAAAGCACAGCCAAAATAAGTCCCCTTTAAATACAGATCTATCAATTCTAGATTTATCAATATGGATAAATATAAAAGACATGAAAGTGAACCTTAATTATAACCCTATAATAATTTCAGCTAGATACCTTTCATATTGCAACAGCAAACAGCGTAGCTTAAATTGAAAGTGGTGATCACCGCTGTCGAGGCCAAAATCAGCCTTTTTTGATCTTTGGCAGTCCTGGATTGTGGAACGATACCTCGTGCAAAGCAAGTCGCTTTAGTACAGGTTGTCTTAACTTTATCGAAGCTAAGCTTATACGATAAAAGGAAATTGGTTCGAATCGGGAGTAAAATTAATTACACGAATACAGCGAATCCAAGTAAAACGACTACTAGTTCGAATTATTCGCAGGTTCAAGAGATCGTGGGATTAATAGATGGGAAAGATTCAACCGTATTATTGTTGTAGTTTATTTGTATGCGACGTCTCCGCCGACATAGATTTCTTCTCTCTCGCAATTTCCCTCGGTCTTAGTCCTTTCGCGGTCTAGGCAATGTTTTGGTTTTGCGTGAGCCAATCAGAGCACAGGAAATCGTATATCCACTTCTGGCTATGGCCCGGACTGTGCAAGGCAATTATTTTCATCCTCTCACGTTTGGAATGATGGTCCCTCTTTTCGCAGAAAAAAAAATATAGGGTGAAAGGGTCGTTATTTTCAACAAAACTTCGACTTTTGATCACTTATATCTGCTAAAAACGAAAACGTAGCAAGGCAAATTACTGATCAATAGGATAAAAATTCGCCACCAATTCGCCGATTTACCAAATTTTAACTAAATGATCACGTAACATGTCACGTGGTCAAACTAATATGTTAAGGTAAGGCAGGACGTCGAGCTTTATAATCAGGGAAATGTTCAGCCTTTTAAAACAAATATAGCAAGAGATGTGGCTGCCCAACCATAATTCTACTTTACATTCCTGACCCATGCCTTAAACTGACAGCTTTGGCAGCCACTTCAGTACTGCAGTTTTAATTTCTTGGTCCTGGTGGAATTCCCATTGACCTGGTTTCTCTACGATAAAGAAAACGGACATTTTTCCCTTTCAAGTCTGATACATTTCGAGTGTAGCAACCTCCCTTGGACACTGATACCCAAACACCGTTGCAGGAAAACTCTTATGGATAACCATGGCTTTACAGCGGTTATCAGTCACACGCGCCCTCCAACGTTTTTTTCCCATTTCGAAAACTAAGTTTTGGTGGACGTCAATCAAATGTATCCATGACAATAGTCGTGTTCATTGCGTGTCAGTTTCACGGCGATATTCGATCGTCGTTGGATCAGGAATAATCGCTCAGTTATCATGACAAAGTAATTTGCAATTTCGCTGAAGTGGAGGACTATTATGAAGACAAAACGCGGTTTGTATTTGAATTGCATAGCGTAAGTCGAGTCGTCAGTGCTCTTAGTCGACTCGAGTCGATGCGGGTGTATTGGACATGGATGTCTGCGAGCGAAACGTTTGTGAAGAAGGCGGTGCACGAAACAAAACTAGAGCCGTAAGCGATCCGCCCAAGAGAAAGTCAAAGAAACGAAAGATACAAGGTAGCTGAAAAAGGTCGTCTATGAAATGATTCGCTTTATGTGGAGATTGACGTTTTATCAGCTTGTTATTGATGCAGATTATTATTGCCGCAGAAATTCTTGTCATTCGCCTTGCTAAAACATAATCCATGCAGAGGTCTTTCCATACGAGTTTCAAGCGTGACAGGAATACCAGACAGGCAAATTGTATGAAAAGCAAACCGTCAGCAGAACCGTACGGCAAGTGGGAATGTCAGTAATAAAAAGGTAATGAAAGCCGCAAGAAATTAGCAGTTAGATTTTTGTAGTTCATTCTGTAATAAAGGTTGTTATTTATATTTAGTTCATTCTCATGTTGTTGTCGTTGTACAATGTTTGTAAATTTGTAGCTTCAAAACATTGCCCGTGAGCGAGACGAAGGAAACGACGCTTCATACGATTTTAACGCGTTCCAAAATAAAATGGGTTTTTCCAAACTAGCATTCTTCGCAAAAATGGGCCCATTTATAGGTATATGTCAACAGGGTTCCGCAAAAATAATGTCTTTTTCCTTCAACTTTGTGAACTTGCCACTTAAAAAGTGAATTGTGTACCAAAATTAAACGGATTGCATGAATTCTTTATGATACAAACTTTATATCAGTCTTGACGGATACAGAATTTATCGTGCTTTGGACATACAAAATTTATGAGATGATTGCGGAGTGTTCAGTTTCCAAGAATTGTACTACCAGAAATAATTAATTTCTTGCTGCGTTGTGACTTAACCCATTCGAAACACACAAATATCTAGTAAAGACAGAGATAAATAGGGCTAAATTTACAATTTTAACTGAAATGACTTTGGATGAACAGAACATGTGTGATTTATGACATATTTGACACCGGTTATGACTAAGATAAATTAAAAAGCGATTATAACCACTTAATAAATACCAGTGGTGACCCATGCTGCAGAAATTCTGCGACCTATAATAACTGGTGCTGCAGAAATTCTGCGACCTATGATAACTCGTGCTGCAGAAATTCTGCGGTCTATAATAACTGGTGCTGCAGAAATTCTGCGACCTATAATAAATGGTGCTGCAGAAATTCTGCGGCCTATAATAACTCGTGCTGCAGAAATTCTGCGACCTATGATAACTGGTGCTGCAGAAATTCTGCGGCCTATAATAACTGGTGCTGCAGAAATTCTGCGACCTATAATAACTGGTGCTGCAGAAATTCTGCGGCCTATAATAACTGGTGCTGCAGAAATTCTGCGACCTATGATAACTCGTGCTGCAGAAATTCTGCGGTCTATAATAACTGGTGCTGCAGAAATTCTGCGGCCTATAATAACTGGTGCTGCAGAAATTCTGCGACCTATGATAACTCGTGCTGCAGAAATTCTGCGGTCTATAATAACTGGTGCTGCAGAAATTCTGCGACCTATAATAACTGGTGCTGCAGAAATTCTGCGGCCTATAATAACTGGTGCTGCAGAAATTCTGCGACCTATGATAACTCGTGCTGCAGAAATTCTGCGGTCTATAATAACTGGTGCTGCAGAAATTCTGCGACCTATGATAACTCGTGCTGCAGAAATTCTGCGGTCTATAATAACTGGTGCTGCAGAAATTCTGCGGCCTATAATAACTGGTGCTGCAGAAATTCTGCGGCCTATAATAACTGGTGCTGCAGAAATTCTGCGGCCTATAATAACTGGTGCTGCAGAAATTCTGCGGCCTATAATAACTGGTGCTGCAGAAATTCTGCGGCCCATAATAACTGGTGCTGCAGAAATTCTGCGGCCTATAATAACTGGTGCTGCAGAAATTCTGCGGCCTATAATAACTGGTGCTGCAGAAATTCTGCGGCCTATAATAACTGGTGCTGCAGAAATTCTGCGGCCCATAATAACTGGTGCTGCAGAAATTCTGCGGCCTATAATAACTGGTGCTGCAGAAATTCTGCGGCCTATAATAACTGGTGCTGCAGAAATTCTGCGGCCTATAATAACTGGTGCTGCAGAAGTTCTGCGACCTATGATAACTCATGCTGCAGAAATTCTGCAACCTATGATAACTCGTGCTGCAGAAATCCTGCAGCCTATGATAACTCATGCTGCAGAAATTCTGTAACCTATAAAACTCATGCTGCAGAAATGCTGCGAACTATGATAACTCGTGCTGCAGAAATTCTGCGACCTATGTCAACTCGTGCTGCAGAAATCCTGAGACCTAAAATATCTCGTGCTGCAGAAATTCAGCGACCTATGACAACTCATGCTGCAGAAATTCTGCGACTTATGTCAACTCGTGCCTATGTTAACACATATCTCCCCATTATAAACATGTACCTAAAATTACACCTGGAATTAATGTTCGAGGGGCTTTTCTTTGGAACCAGGGATATAATTGATAAAATACTAACAGTACTACAAAAGTCAAAGTTCTTTTAGTACAAAAATCCTAAATCACATCTTGTGGCTGTGTCACCTACAATATCATTGTTGACCCTCTAAGTCTCTGCAGATACAAGGTTGGCAATTCTTGTTTGTAAATCAGCTTCCTTGTGATGTGATGCAGTGTTTATCCATACTGCACTTCGACCCTGTTTCAAGGCTGCAACCACTGGATAGCCAGTATCACTTTCAACATCCACAACAGTATCTCCTTCCCGAGAGAGATGCTTAAGAGCGTGTCCGTGTAAGAACCGACCACTCAAATTTTCGTGGAAAATGGATTGCCTTCATTTTTTCTACACAAGTCAAACAACATATGCAATGAACGAAAATGCCCTTTATTTCGATAGATTCGCTTTTTTAATTTTTTTAGGAATTTTTTTTTGTAGGCACCCCGAAAACTACAAAAACCGGAAATTAAAACCCCCAAAATTGGGGGTTACGTTATGCTTGCTCAAACTTTGTACATTTGATGGAACGACCTAATTCTTTCAGAATTACTGCATAATTCTTTCTTCTTTCCGCACAACTAAAAACTATCTGCTTATCTTAAACGCAAGCCATGTTAAGACGTCTTAACGTGATCCTCTTAAAGACGTCTTTGCCATCTTTGCTGATATAGCCTCCAAACAAACAGATTTTTTTCAAAAGTGGGACCTCTTCTTGAATGATGACTGTTATCGGCGTAATGTACTAGGCCTAAGCTACAAATATCTGTATTAAAAGTTGTGGGCACTCATAATTTTGATACGCCAAAAATTCGACAAAGTAGCGGAAATTTCAACAATTTGTGTGGAAATGACGACCCTCATCCGTTGACTAAAATGCGGTTTTGAGTTTCTCAGCGAACTTTTTGACATTACCTAATTAGATTTATTGAGTTTTAACGCTTGGAGAACTCGATGAGACTTATTTTACGCCAAAATATCGAGAAATCTCTCAAGCCTCACGTTCCTTTTGACTGACCACTACCGATCGTCATCACGACCGTTCCGTCACGCATCACGCATTCTTGGTTGAAGAAGGCGTTGATTTAAAATGTCTTATCCTCATAGAAATGAGCAGCCTTTTATGATTATTTCATACTTTTTCAACACCTTTTTCTTTTATTTTCTTGTTTCTTTTTATAAGATTTCTGTTATATTAATTTTAGTTGAGTCATCGCCGAAGCGACAATGATTTCGTTTTTTATTGATTCTATTCATATCTTTTATTGTACATATTTCACCTTTTATTGACTACATTTAATTTCAATTATCTTATGTTGTTAACATTTTTTACACGGCCCCATAAGCTATATTAGCTTTAACACACACCGTGTTTAAATAAAAGATGTTGTTGTTGTTGTTGTTGTTTCCGGTAGTGTAAACAGTTGGGGTCAATGTCAACAACAATCGTTCGCTAACTCACATTTGACCGTTCGGGAGACTCTTTTCCGCTAATAATTAAAGTTGCTAATAAATCAGGAGAGCTCATAGAGAGATTTTTACCCTAACTGATATCCGAAATGGACCTTTTTACGGAAACCATGCCTTTCCGATGCTTCTAATTAAACAACAAATATGCCTAAGACACCGCTGGATTTGATGCCGAATAAATCGAGTAACACGATACTGTGTGCGAAGTCTCACCAAGACAAGTATTCGTGTCAGACTCATAAAACTATGGCATCCCAGTCTTGCCAATTTTTAAAAAATTATAGAGCATACTAGATTAAGAAAGAGTTTCCTCTTCATAATATTCTTAGAGAAACCAATTTTGACACCTGAATAACCCGGACACGCAGTTTTGGGCAATTCGCAAACGATTTCCCTGGAAGCTAGCAGAGCATTGCACATTTTTTTTAACTTTCACACGGTCGTTTTGCTTTCCTGTCAAAGTTTTACAAGGGGAAATATAACCAAGTATCATACACATCCGCGTGCTATTGTGTAAAATGGGGCTCGCGGCATTGCCTTTTTGGTTTGATGTTTAGGGGAAATATCAATTTTATTGCTTCATTACTCTGGTAATAGAAGTCATTCTTAACATGCAGTGATTCAAGGTTTAAGCTAGGGTTGTGCGAGTGACCTTCCAGTAGCAAATGTGGGGCCACAAGACCCACACCACTAGGGGTTCTGGGGGTTTCATGCCCCCGAAAACATTTTGCAAAATTGAAGCAATTTTTGGTGCGTTTCCCACGATTTTCAGCCGAAACATTTAAAAAATGTATCGTTTGGACTTGAACAATGATAATGCACGCGCTCTGATTCGTCAAAAACCCATGTTTTATCAGAGTATAAAACATAGAAAAGGCGTGTTATATTGTTTTGCGCGCGTAATATCTATATTTTAAAGCAAATAAAGAAGCCTAAGCCGTGTATTACACTGTGATAAAACACTCCGGTCATTGGAGAACCTTCGAGAAATGTAGAAAACACTCGCCTCGGCTCATTTTTAGCAGATATAAATAATCAAAAGTCGAATTTTGTTTAAAAAAAAAATCACCTTTCACCCTATAATATTTTGCTGCGAAAAGAGGGACGGTCATTCCAAACGTGAGAGGATGAAAATAATTGCCCTGCATCTAAAACGCGCGTTTGCTGGATGGTATTACTAAAAACCGCTACCAATTCTTCAAATAACGGCTATTTTCCGCTTATCCTCACGTGACATGTCACGTGACATGTCACGTGATCTGCCAGAAATACCAATTCTACTTTGAAATTTTCAGGACGTTGAAATCTAACTGTGTGCTAAATTTGGTTCCATTGGCATTTATACCTTTTGAAATGTAATTAATAGGTTATTTTCACCAGTAAAAGCCTTTGACCCAGGCCTTAAACTACTTGAGTTAGGTGGGTACAGTTTGTAAGCGCCACAATGTAATTCATCACTCTGCTGGAATTTTTTTTCTCTTACTCTTTGCGCATTTTTTTTCAGTCATCCTCCCTGGCATGAATATTTTTCTCCCCACACTCCCCCCTCATCACATTTCTAATGGTCCGTCCCTTTCGAAAACTATTATTGCGAGATTTTACCTGAAGACTCTTTTGACGTCGCTCAGCGTGGCCTTTGTGCCAATATCTCGTTCCCGTTTCAAGCAACACCAAATTCCTCTACTCAGAACATTTACCAATGTTTTGCGGGTTTTTGTAAATTTTTGGGTGATTTTTGGGCATTTTGTGAAAGAGATATTTTTCTTGAAAGATAGATTAAATTGAGGAAAATATGAAATGTTGAAGATTTGATGGATTTGGAAAATTGAAATTTAAAGTGAAGAATTAATAGACGGACACCAAACAGTCCCCTACCAACCTGGCGCTCTTTTTTGAGGGGGTCAGCTGTCTGGTAGTGTTCCCAACCCATTTTAATCTTATCAATTCCCTTTTAAAACTACTTCAAATTTCACTCCTAATCAGGTACAATCCCCCCTTAAGTTAATTTGATTTGCCGGGGGGGATTGGAATCGTGTCAACAGTCAGGTTATGAAGCAATTTCATGCGAAGTTAGCTACGATTTTGCAATTTTAGCACCATCATCTTTTCGTGCAGATAAAATTTGTAATTCGGCATGTAAGCGCGGGTGAACATACTTCCGGGAACTTTCTCAGTTGTGGTTTTCACTTTTTTCCCCTCTCCCTTCGCCAAACAGATCAGTTTAAAAGCGTCCTTGCACTAAGAAATATCATATCGCCTTGCACTAAAATACCTAGCCTGTGAACAGGCTCCTAGTTCGGTTGGGTTTAGGGCGAGATAGCCAGTGTAGTCTAGGGCGAAGAGCGGTCTGGTGAAGAGGGATTGAACAGGGGAGCCTGTAGACATTCCATTGATGCCGCCGTTCCATGATACCAGCTCCTGGTATCAAGATCTGATTGGTTGAATCGATGACTGTTGACAGCTCTGAGAAAAATAATTGACAGATCTTGGCAACTGCTTGTAAATTAGCATAATTCTTGCCGAGACCGTCAACAACGGCTTCCGTGTGCACTGCACAGCTCACTGACGACGAATTTGAAGCAGCTTTGAGCAATTCTTTGCAACATTTTCGTCATATCTCTTGTTTGAAACGTGAGTAGAAGCTATGCCTGGAAACTGTAGCGCAGAAGCGCGATGTTTTCGGAATTCTACCGGCTGGTTTTAGGAAGAGCCTAATTTTTCAATTGCTGCCGCGTTTGTGATGGTAAACAGTGGTAAATAAAATAGACAGGCCAAACACGACTCCAACGGTTCGGGCCATTTGTAGATTTGCCGTTTACTTTTCGGTCTTTCGACCCTTTTGCCACTTCACTCTTGTTCATGAAAGGCATTTCGTATTGTGTTATAAGGAGAAAACTAGAGCCGTTAGATCGTGCTGTGCGGCAAATTTTAAGAAGTCATAGGTTTGCATGATTTCCGCTGTTATCTGCGTGGTTCTTCGTTAAGTTTGACACCTCTATAATTTGCCATGTGTTAGTGTATTGTCTTGGCTCATTTCTATTGCACGATTTGTTTTTAAGTCTCCAAGTATTTGCTTTTAAGGGACAAAATATGACATTTACCGTGAACGTGTTGCTTACTCGCATTGTGACACCGGGCCCGGCTATGATTAGAACTGTTTACAAGTACAGTAGGTAGATTCTTATCACGGGTGTCATATTTGCCCTCCTACGTTTTCCTTCGTAGCTTTACTTCGAGAAAGCTATAGGCTTGTCTAGAGAAATTCTAATGTTTCTTGCAGCTATCTGATCGAGCTTATGTTCGTGGAGCTCGATGTATAGATTTATTTCTCCTTTGATTGTTCTAGTGCCACAGGATTTAACTTTAACTCATTACGCGCAAGTAGTCTGGTAGACTACATTGTATATGCCATTGTTCGGCTTAGTTCTGATTGTAGACCTCTTAAAACTTGCCGCCCAGCACGATCTAACGGCTCTAGTTTTCTCATTTTCTCGTAGGAGTCGTGTTTGGCCTGTCTACTTTATTTGCCATCAATGCATTACGGTAGATTGTTATAAAAATCCGATTCATCAGCGCGGGGAAACCCATCAATTTTGACATGTTTAATTACCTCCTTGACAGATATGTAACAGGCTAATCACCAAGGGGCGGAACGGTACATTAAAAACAATGTCTACAGGCTCCCCCGCGTCCCACTCGCTTCGCTCGCGGAGTCACGACGCTACGACTCCCATTCGCTCGCCGAATTTTTTTTTTCCGACCTCGCTGGGAGCCTGTTCGCAGGCTATAAAATACCTCAATAGGCTCAACTAATTTATTAGTAATTGAAATTCATGAAAAGAAACTCACTAAAGAAATGTCAAATGTGAGTAGTGAACAAATGATGTTGACATTGACCGCAAGTGTTTACACTACCGGCCTTAGCTATATCACAACCAAAATTAGAGCATGCTTATAAGAATCAAGATACATGTAATGAAAAGACAAGGTGTTGAAAACGTATAATATAATCTAACAAGGCTGCCCATTTCTCTGGGAATATGAGATTTTAAATCAACCCTTGCTTCAACTAAGAATGCGTGATGCGTGACGGAACGGCCGGTGACGCCGGATCAGTAGTGGTCAGTACCGCAGCAAAATTCAAAGCAAGGCTTGGGAGATTTCCCGTAAAATAAGTCTCGTTGAGTTCTCCAAGCGTTAAAACTCAATAAATCTAATCAGGAGATGTCAAAAAGTTCGCTGAGAAACTCAAAACCGCATTTTAGTCAACGGATGAGGGTCGTCATTTCCACACAAATTGTTGAAATTTCCGCTACTTTGTCGAATTTTTGGCGTATCAAAATTATGAGTGCCCACAACTTTTAATACAGATAATTGTAGTTTAGGCTTAGTGCATTACGCTGATAACAGTCATCATTCATGAAGAAGTCCCACTTTTGAAAAAAATCTGTTTGTTTGGAGGCTATATCAGCAAAGATGGCAAAGACGTCTTTAAGAGGATCACGTTAAGACGTCTTAACATGGCTTGCGTTTAAGATAAGCAGATAGTTTTTAGTTGGGTGGAAAGAAGAAAGAATTATGCAGTAATTCTGGAAGAATTAGGTTGTTTCATTGAATGTGCGAAGTTTGAGCAAGCATAATGTAAC
>JAHPZR010001675.1:5000-7500 GCA_019787425.1 Platygyra sinensis
GATATCCAGAATAATCAAGGTCGAGATAAGGGTTACCAGCTGAAGCCGAAGGCTGAGGTTGATAACCCTTACCGAGACCTTGATTATTCTGGATATCACAAAAACAGAATCTGTTAATTGTTTTATTATATATTGAAGGAAAAAAAATGGAAGTCACGTTTTTGCTTCTTCACTGACGGGAAGCAACACAAAGCGCACGAACTTGGCTTGATAACGCGTCTTTGAGTGTCCGTGACATGAAAATTGTATAATCTGCAGCTATGACGTCGCGGGCGCTGATTTCGGAAATTCACTGTACGCTTTCGGCCAATCAGAAAAGAGTCGAAAAGTTCCATGTACAACTGACATTGGTGGCGGAGCAGGGCGGGCAGAGGAGTTCTGGCCCCCCATCTACCCCAAGTAAAAATTTTGGGTAGCTCAGGGCTTCCTCCTACCCGGCCAAGTTTCTGTGCCGAAAATATTGCTAGGGCCAAAAAAAAAACAGTTTGATGAAATATTCCGTTTCACGATCTTTTCTCAAATCAATTCATCATGCTCGCGATTAGCAAAATAGTATTATGCAGGACTGTTTGTAAAGCGCTAGCATCGGCGACTTCCGAGTGCCCTGCGAAGACTTAAAGCCTACCTTAGAAGCAGCCTCGATCAGGATCTGCCTCTTCCTGCAATGTCGTAAGTCTGTTACTGACATATTGAACGCTGTAGACACTCTAAACAGCACAAAGAGGATTGTTTTGTGCGAACGAACACGCAAAAGACATTTTGGAAAATGCGAGTAGAGTGATGCGCTTAGGTAATGTTTTAACAAGCCTTCAATAGCACGAATCAATCGGTAGCCGAATGTGTAGAGCACTTTAGGAAAAGATCCTGTCTATCGCGTTAAGGCCTGTCCAAACGAGAAATATTTGACGATCAAACATTGTTTGGTGACCAGACATGCTGAATGTTGAATTGGGTGGCCAAACTGTTAAAACATGTTTGATGAAACATAGGTTAAAGTTGACAAGCAAAGAACTATGGGCTACAAATTACCCATCGTAGCTCGTTCATGCATTCTAATATGCGGAATGTGCGACTTCGCAGCTCGCGATTCAAAGGTTCAAATTAAAGAAGAGATAGCGGCGATAATTCTTCTTGACATAAACAAGAGGAGGATGGAAAAAGGGAAAATAGACGATGGAAGACCAGGGGATGGATAAGAAGAAGAGAAGAGAAAGGATACTACAATAATATCGTACAGGAACTGGTGATCGAAGATACTCCATGTTACGGCGAAATGATGCGAATGACTCATGACGATTATCTCGAGATACCGATGCTTGTTGAACCTGCATGCATTTTGTTTCAATAGATTTCGTTGCCATTCTTTTCCTTTGTTTTCTTTTACGGCTCGGCGTTTCTTTGGTTTCAATCTACTCAATTTCAGCAACGTTTACCGAAACTTCCTCTTCGTTCGCGATCAAGCGACGTACGCAAACAAGGGGCGGGATGTATCGATACAGGCGGCTAAGCAAGCGTGTTACGCATGCGTGCATCAAACATGTTTGATACGGCTCATTCTCGTCCCCAGAGGCCGCGATCCTTTTGGTCAGTGACGGAAATCGCGACCTCTGGCCTTCACAGCGGTCAAATGACTGGGCACTCGCGTGAACACGCGCGTGATTACGCACTTCCGGTCACTTTCCCTCTTCATCCCACAAAATTTCCACGGTCAACCTCCGCCACTCGAGCCATCTCGGTACTAAGTTCAATCATTCTGGCCCTACAAACGTTCTTTTCCCGAGTTTTACTGCTTAGGCAACAGCCTTTCTGATCCGAAAATCTGCCCCCAGAGAGACCAACGACAACTATCGTGATAAAAACACAAGTCTTCATGTTTCGCTACGAACTCGTAAATTCGACAAGAAAATTCACTATTGTTGCAGAGATAGTTTCTTTGTTGAAAAAGATATATAAAAGAGACGCCCCTTTTAGAGCTGTGTTTAAGGTAAAAACCTTAGCTGTTTTGTTTTCGCCTTATCCTCGCGAAATGAAACACGTACCGCGAAATTTAAATCTGCCGCCATTTTGGCGCTTGCTTGTTTCTATAGAAATGGTGCAATCCATTCCCACGCGCTCTCTATCGCGCGCGCGTGGCTTGAGCATGCGCACTCATTTGACCGCTGTGGACCTCTGGCCAGGTTCAACTCCGGAAGTCCGCATTTCACGGACTTCCGGTCACCCTGCGCATGTTCAGAGCCGAGTCTGACAAATGTGATTGGTTCTGGTCTCAATCTATTGTGTTTACAAAGCCATTCAAAACTGGAATGTCGTTGGACTGGGCCAGAGGTCGCGATCCCCGTGACTGACCAAAAGGATCGCGGCCTCTGGGGACGAGAATGGATACGGCTGTCCAAACGAACAAAACATCCAACATCAAACATGAGAACAATAGAAATGTTTTAAGTTGTTTGATCGAATGTTTGATGGCTTTCAAATTTTATCAAACACGACCAAACACGAT
>JAHPZR010001675.1:17500-25000 GCA_019787425.1 Platygyra sinensis
ATTTATCAGTTAAGGCGGTTCAAAACAGTTTCCAGCACTTAGATTTTGATTTGTCGTTATGATCACTCTTCATCACTTGATGCTACAATCATCACTGATCATGGTGTCAAAAAACTGCCCAATAATTGGTTAACCTGTTGCTATCGTTTTCGTGACACAATAGGTGACCATCGATAAGCATAACAAGACTCAACTTTTGGCAAAGTTTCCGACAAAAAAGATCTGTACATATAGAACACCTTACAGAGCGAACGCTAGGTTCTAGTTTTGTGATTGGCTCTATTTACTTAGAGTAAGAAGCACAGTTCATGGAGATTAAAGGCCGGTACACACGAGGGAGCTTGCTCCTGAAACACGCTCCCGAAACAAGTTCCTGGGTAAGTACCCCAACCAGTACACACGAAGGACACGACGAGGGAGCTGAATGATGAAACAATCCGATTGTGGCATGGGCACTAGTTGTTATAAATCCAACATGGCGGCGAACAGCTCTGGATGAAAAAATTAAGCCAATTTGATTGGCCAATAGTCCGGCGGCATAGCTTTTGAATTGTGCGATTTTTGATACAAGCACCAAACTTTGTAGGATTATTTGCATTCCAATACTGGTCTTTTCCTGATATAGTGCCAAGCTTAATTTTCTAATTTCAGCTAGTTAGCGATAATTAAGGTTTTCACTGATTAGACCCCCGCGAAGATCTTTTTCTTGTTCTTTTTTGAAAATTAATTCACGGTTTTCTTTTACGTTTTCAGGTCATTAATGCACGTATGATTAGAATTGTCATTTTTCTCCCTTTTTTATTCAAGTAAAGGTAATTTTCCACCGAAACATATTAATTGAATGAAGGCCATAATTTGCATAAATCTGCATTTCCTCTTGCTGCCTTTTCTCTACATTTCTGCAACACTTTCTTTTAGTTCGAATGATAGGAGTAGCATAACAATCTAATTTTTTTCTATGCAATTGGATGAAAATACGTACATCACAAACCGTTGTTAGAAAGACAAAATGGCGAGCTTTACATATAAAGGAAGACATGGGCTGATTTGAGAGAATGGAATTGCTCGGACATTTGAAAGTCATTGTGCCAATTGGCATAAATCTTGTGGAATCCGGTAGAACCAAAGAGAACTATTTAAAAGTAAACTGCCTTGACCAATGAAGCAGCAAACTAACACGAAGTATTTTCTAGAAGCAAAGATGTTCTAGTATGTTCCTTTTGGAAGGAACTGACCAACGGGCGTGCACAATGGTTGCATGTAGACATCCGATCCAGGGTCCCATCTGTTGCTCACGAGTTATGCCATTTGAATCTAATATCTAAGCTAACATGATTGACATGACTTCCCTTGGAGGCAACTGATATCACCTGGGTTATCTAGCAGCGCTGGGTAACCGCGGGCGACGACATAAAAATGGAAAAGTCATCAGAACAAAGAAAAAGGTAACTGCCAATCTATTACTACATCTGAGTTGATTTCACACAAACAAAATTCTAGAACGCGACTCGAGAAAAGGGTTTTGCAATAGGCGTAGCGGCAGAATAGCAAGAGATACACTCTATGCGTGTTATTGACTGCTGACACCAAAGTTAAAGTGGTATTGCTAGTGTTTAACGAAGAAATAGAATGACTGATGTTTTAACGCGTCCTCTGAAAAAACGATATCAATGCGATGAGTTAATCATACAACGTTAAGAAATGCTCAGTAAAACACTTAAAGCGACCAGACCTTTCCCTCTCGATTCCCTCAGAACTGCCAAAAGGAATCATTACCCCAGACTTTGCACCAGCAACAAACGCTAAATTCCAGTCATGAAGCCCGTCAGTAAATCCAAAGAATGCCCTCGCATGTCAAAAGTCAAGAGACCCGCGTTTACCATGTAAAATTGTTGACAGACTACATGCCCTTTGGCATGTTGATAGCCAAGCGCAAAAGTGCTATGGTTGTCACATCTGGTAGGAGTGGCAGATCCGGTCGTAGAATGGTTGGAATGTTTGCTTGTTCCCACGCGTATCCTCCTTGATATGTAGCATGCTTTATTAGGGTGTTGAATCAGTGCAATACCGTGGGTGCCGTGAAGACATATAGCGGTTGACCACGAAGTGTAGTGGTCGATATTATTATCGACTATCTCTACAGGTAAAAAAGCCCGTTTTCAGATTAGGAGGGCATACCATGTCCATTTTTTAAGAGTTCAGGGGCCCGTTTCTCGAAGCTCCCGGTAATTACCGGGCCCGTTAAGCTGTTTTTTTTTTCCATTCCGGATGGGAGTTTCAAAAGGTTTGAAAATTGTACAGTAAAGTTATCAGCTAAAGAAACAAAATGGCATTCATTGGAGGTCAGAACACACCCTACTTTTCTTGAGACTTTGATTTCAAAATATGATTCCGGGCCCGTTAAAGTTACCGGGTCTTTCGAGAAACGAGCTCCAGCCCCTGTACTTCCCGTCTGACTACACATTTAGGTAGACAGGGGTAGATGCAGCCACGACAGCTGCTAGCTGCAAAGTGCTGGGTCATTGTCGTTGTAAAAAGAACTGCGGCAAAGATGATGTGGAAATATGTTACTACCCTTCTTTAAATAGTTTCCAAAAAGCTTTTGAGAAGATGTATCAAAATTTAACTTATCTTATATATCTTATCTTGTGTTTGTGTGTGTGTGATGACCAACGCATTCGTGACAAAATTAACTTTATAGTGATAGGGAAATTTAAGAACACCTAAAACTCTGTAGGTTTTATTGCAGACAATGGTCTAACCAACCGGAGGCCCATCGGCAAGACGCAGAGCTTTCTTTCATTTTCAGCAAATGTGGAATTTTAATTTTTCGTTTCCATGGCAACACGCATTTAAGGGCAACGTGCCATATGCTTAAGCAAATAGAAATTGGTAAATTGATAAGTTGGAAGCATTGAAATGAAAGTATTTGCCGATAAAACTAGGGTATAAAAAAGGAAATTCATGAATTTTAAAAAAGTGTAGTTTCCATGGAAACCAGTGGACGTCCAACTTGGCACTATATCTGAAAATGCTCGTATTGGTGACTGCTATCAATGTGCCAAATTTTATGCTTGTATCAAAAAGTGCACAATTTGCCTGAAATTTCGAGTTATGCCGCCGGACTACAACTGGAGACACGTCATTTCACGGCAAGCAAATTTCAGTTCATCCGAGGAAGCTTGCTCCTGAAACAGACTCGTGCAACAGATTTGCCCCTGGAGCTTCCTCCGTCAAATCAAACCAGTTCGATATCAGGGAGCAAAACTCGGGAGCAAAAGTTTTGTTGCGCAACATATTTTTTCGCTAGAAATCGTTGGTGCAGACAAGGGAGCTTTGCTCCGGGAGCGTGATGCGGGAGCAAGCTCCCTTCTGTGTACCGTCCTTTATATAATGCATTTGAGATGTCTGGTTAATTATATATGGAAAACAAAACGTATTGTTCAACCTCTCAACTCAAATACTTTTTCCGATTGGAGGATAGCGTATCACGTGTCGTGGGTCAAAATTCACTAACTCTAACTCCTTTAAATAGGGAGAACAAAATCTCTAACTTCCTTGGGAAACAACAACTTGAACTTCACACTCGCACGCGATCAGGTCATGCTTCTTGAAACCGCGGCAAATTTGTGAGCCAGCCGGCGTCAAGCAAACGAATTCTTATCAGATTTTTTCTTTTTTTGAGTTGGGAGGTATAACAAAACACTTTATGACTGGCCCCGCGGGAAACAATGAGTTTTGTTTCCAGTCGAGGGTCTCGGCGAAACAGAACTCCCTATTTCTCTTGAGACCAGTTATTAAGTGCTTGAGTTTTAAACCGCGTCAGTGCCTTAAAACTCAGTGTAAGTTTCCGAGCTCGAATTTTTGCCTCTGCTATGCTAATGTGTAACTGCAGTAGTTTTTGTTGAGAATTTAAAAAAAGCCTTAACAAATCCTTTCTGAACAAACACCCTAAAAAGTAGATGTTCTTTCAAAATAAATTCCAACAAAACTCCTGTGAACCGAATAATGTCCAATAATGTTTTTGGGTCGGGTTGTTCGAAAGCCGCTTAACGTTAACCCAGGATTAAGCATTAACTGAAGCATTATGTTTTCTTGTTTAAAAATGTTTTTCACCTCTAATGTTTGGTGTAGTCTGAGATTACTACAGCTCAAAACTGAAGGGCAAACAATATAGACAGAACACCTCAACAAAAAGGTACAAAACTGAAATCAAAATTCTCGCCAACCCTAGCTGGGTTAGCTTAATAGGGCTTTGAACAACAGGCCCCTGGAAAACAAAACCTTAACAAAGCCTTTTTGAACAAACATCATAACATGTTGACTTGTGTTTTAAACAAAATGTCTTTCTGACCTTGCACACACAGTAAAACTCGGTCGATGGCCAGGTCAGGGTTTATATTTGTTCAAAGCATTTCCCAATGGGCCCTCTTATTATCGGGAGGGACTATTATCAAAAAAGGAAAAATGCTTGCTCTTAAAATGTCAAGGAATTTTAACCTGCAATACTGAACAAAATATAGCTCAAAATGAAAGCTTCGAATGCCCTGATGTGTCTTCTACGGGTGCTTCGCCTTCTTATTCAAAAAAATATATTTTTTAACACACGGTGCTGGCCAAATAGAAGCCAAAAGTTAAGTGCATGCTATTAATGTTGTGCCGAAAGCTGAAAATTTGATTTTTCTCAGTGAGGAAATATTCCATCGTGTATGTTATTGACGTGGACGCGTCTATACGGTACTGACACATCAGGATATCAAACGCCAGACCATGGCCAGACACATGTACATCGTATTCGGAGAAGCAGCAAACATAATTCACTTACTGTAAGTGACCCAAAAATATTATCTAACTGAAGCCGTCGCATGCTGAACCCTTAAAGTTCTAAATTGACAGGCCTTTTACCATTTGAAAGTTAACACTTCAAGAATCACTAACAAAGTGATAGCTTTGACAAACGTTGTTTTGAAAAGCGAGATCGAAAAACTGAGCCAAAATTAAAAAAGTCCAAATCTTCATATATTACATACATTTAGATATAAGGTATGGCCCTGAACTGTACCTTAGTTTTAAAGCTCTCGATGAAAAGGTAATAGCGGAGCTCCGGCCGCCCGAAGGGTCGTCAAGTGAAGCTCCATACTCATACAGGAAAGAAAAGGAAACCCATGAGTTGATTTTCTCATGGTTATCATGGCTAGCGGCATTGCTCGTAAGCGCGTACGCAGGATGGCGACGACCACGACGACGGAGTCGCGCAACATGGCGGTCATACTCCAAATAAAAGATGTGCAGCCTTGGTTTACCGTTTACTTATTTGATATTGGACATCCCTGTTATGATTAATTGATACCTGTCAAAACAAGGTATCTGCTGACCAGTATCACGTGACCATATCGCGGGCTCAAGTCTACAACTCATCGAGGTCACTTGTTTGAAGTTGACCGCTGACCAAGTGCTGGTTTTCGATTGGATCGCGGGCTAATGTCAGGTTCACTTGTTGAAAAAAGGGCAGGATTGTTCGGAAGGTGGTTAACGCTAACCCAGGATTAAAATTTATTCGAATTATGACTTTTTCTTCTATAAAAATGTTTTTTGCTGCTTTGCTTTGTGGATATGGTGATTATAAAACTCAAAACAGAAAGCCAAACAATAAACAGAAAATCTCACCACAAAGTTACAAAACTCAAATCAAAACTCTATTTTTTCCTGGGTTAGCTTAGTCGTTGCCTCGTTCTTAAACTCGAAATTCAAAAGAATATTTTCCTTTAGCGAGGCAACATGGACTAATTTGCAGGGAAACAAAACTAAAATGGCGGCCATTTTGAAATAAGGTGTATTGTATAAAAAAGTTTCAAAACCTCCAAAAAAGAGTTTTCCACAATTTTTCAATGCGAAGATCTTTACAACATCATTGTGGAGCAAACATTTTTGACGTAATCGGCCGATTTGAGTTAAACAGTGACTACACAAGCGACATACGTTAAGTGCAATCCCTTGGCAAAAGGATTAAGAAGCTTTGTATGATAACCGTGAATAACCTTTTTGCCGTCAAATCGGCAAAGAGATAAGACTTCTTTGAAAAAAAAAAACTTCAGGCTTCTTAAATCTTCTTGAGCAAAAACTGTGCACTTATACCAACAGAGTGCCTTATCAGGATCGACATTAGTTCTCCCTCTGAAATTTCAACTAATACAGCGTTTTATCCTCCTTTCCGGTGTATTGATGTTAAATGGCGTGTTATTGTGCACTTTGTATTTCTCTAGCATTGTCTCCACTGCATCAAACACTTTATTGGGATAATGAACTGCGTCCACTATGCCGTTGGGATATGAGTCGGTCAGCGGATACACGTCTATGACGTCAAACCCAGCTTGACACATAGCAGACATGGCGTAAGCGCTGAACAGTTGAACTCGCTGAATAAGAAAAAAGAACATGTTTAAGTTAAAATGAGTGCCACAATATGGACTAGGTAGCGGCTCTTATTTTCATAGTGAAAAGGGATAAACATTCCTGTGTATTCACGCCTTTCGGCCCGGTCAAAATACATTTGGAGTCATCCCTTTAACAATATAACCAAACCTCTACGTTATAACATACCACTTAATAACCGAGAGTGAGGTCATAACAGGGAAATTTCAGACCGAGGCTTTGATGTATAGACCGAGCGATAGCGAAGTCAATACATCAAGGCCGAGATACAATAAATACAGCGGAATAGGCTTTTGTGCATTATGCTTTTGTTTCCCCACTAAAATGCTCCACCTTAATGCTCAGTTTTTCCCCAAAATGTCACTAAAATGCTCGGTTAATGCTTAAACATAGGGGCTTTTAAATTTTCATAATTTTAACGTCTCAACACAATTAACAGTTCAAAGTGCTTAACAAAAACGTATACGTAATATAAAAAGTTAACAACAACGTATGTGAAAGTTTTATACACCAAAAGTTAATTTTCTGAATGATCTTTCAATCCCTTGTCCCCTTTTGATGACATTTAGTTGAACAGGTTAAATTAAGTCTTCATTTTCTCGTAAAAAATAATGACATAATGATTTTTTCTATATTCCGTTGGAAAAAATGTTAATTTTCTGGGAAAATGCCACTAAAATGCTCGAATAATGCTCGATGCTTTTGCCTCACTAAAATGCTCGAAAAAAAGCTAGCATAATGTACAAAAGCCTACACCGGAAGTAATTTCTCACATCCGCTTGCGCGCTCAAAAAGTCATTCGAGTTCGTGTTCACTAAACCGAAACGAACCTGGTGATGTGATCTTTCAGTTATTGAAAATATAGTTGTGCTTTGTCCAAATGTTTTGTTGTTTTCGCCCACGCGCTCGTAGCTTTTACTCACAGCTTAAAAGAGCAGTCGAGCCGAGAAAAATTCTCATAATGCCCGGTCATTACAAGAAAATCTTGCCGCTCAGCAGTCAATCCGAGAGCGCGCGTACTTTTGTAGCCAGATAATAATAAAAGCTAATTATCTCCTATGCATCATG
>JAHPZR010001675.1:45000-47500 GCA_019787425.1 Platygyra sinensis
TTGTGGGATGGATTTGGTCGATGGACAAATGACATATGGCGGCCTTATGTGAATGGTAAGTGGCCAATAGCCCTTTTCACGGTTAACTTTGCTCATTAACATTACAATGAAATCTAGCATGTATGAGAGACAATTTCGGGGTATTTTGTAGTTTTAGCGCGAAATTGCCTCTCATCCACGCTGGATTACATTGTAATGTAAATGAGAAAAACTAACCGTGAAAAGGGCTATTGTAAATTCATGCCTTGATGATAGAATGAGTGACATAGGCAGACTTGCTGAATCTTTATTGGTCTAAACAAAGAGGTTTCTTTTCAAGGCTCCTTCCTAATTGGCCGATCCCTATTTTCCTGCAAAATACCTTAAAATACGAAACATATCTTTAAGCCCCTTTAACCCTCCCCCTCCCCGTAGATTAAGCTTTCCTCAGCTCTACTATTCTATGAGGCTCGTCCAGTCTATAGGCTCGTTTTAGGAAGCATCAAGTGTGTTTAGGACTCAAGAAGGAATAAAGGAGGTCGCCACGAAGATCTTTGGAACGTTTCACAGGATTAACTGAGAAAATAATGTACAAAAATAGTAACAATGAACCCGAGCCCTAAAATAATAGAGCTTCATGCCAACAAGATCCAGTGAAATTAGAGGCTCTACAGAGCTTCATGGCAACTGAAAAAAGGCTTGGCCTGGTTTTGAGATTAACAGGGGAAAATGAAGATTAAACAAGGCTAGCAACTATTGAAATACCGAAACTATATCTGTTTGTGAGAAGTTGTTTTAATTCCATTACACCACTATCTTAAATCTTTACCAAGTTTTAATTTACTCATACCGCTGCTGTTAACTCTCGCATTGCCATGGATTGCAAGTTTGCAAAGCACATCAACGTCACAATCAGAAGCAGAAGCTTTATTAGTCTAATATCTTCAGCCATTATCTTTTACACGTAACAAATTCATAAATTAAGAGCGAACCCAGGAGACTGTATAGTATAAAATATAATATTCCAAGGTAAGCCGTAGAGACATTCTCCTAACATTTTATGATAGAAACATAGACTACAAAAGCAGAACAAAAACTGGCAAACGCCGACACATGATAGTGGAGACATATCTATCAATGGCACGTAGGTAGCTAGCTTTTACTTATAGCTTCTTTTCCCAGGGGGAGAACAAATTGTCGAAAACAATCAGGAGACAGAAAGACGAATTTGGACTGTTTACACAATAAATTTATTATTATTTTAAATCTTTCTCCTACTGAAATGTTTTATTTGCTTATCTTTTATTTGAAATAGTCATTTATTACAATTTAAAAGCTGCAATAAATGAATAGACGTATGAAGCGATTTTCAAAACCAAAGTAATCACTGAATCCAATCACAAAGGACACAGATAATACAGTTAACCAATCAAGACGCGAAGAAAATGACACGTGACTGATGCAAAGCGCGGAAAAACGAGTGCAAGCGAGTCACGATTGGTCGCAGTTCTATTTCTGATTGGATGAAAAATTGGCGCAAATATTTCCAGGTAATCGCGTAGCAATATAAAACCAGTTACCTTTTACCTAATAAGAAAAAAAGCTTTATGAAGATTTTAAAGCATTTTTTTATTTGCCTGGCTAGAGATATACAATGGATCGTTGTCATCAAGTTATAGCCGTTCTGGTACTCTCTGGGTTTATGGCGACTCTTTGGGCATACGTTTCTCTGGCTCCATCAATTCCCGCGACCTGTGTAAAAAGCTTTATACAAACTGCAAAAACAGCTACAACTGGCTCTATCCTATAGCTAGCGAGGGGCGTAGCAGAACACAAGACGACGATCTAGATTTCATTCCTATAAAGGTTCTGGATCCCATTCGCAGCGTTCTTGGTAGGCCAGAAATGCAACGAAAAGACAGTTTGCTTCTTTTAAACCTTGGACTTCATTATCCAGTCAGTCTTAATTTTACAGCCTACCAGAAAGTAATTGCGGATGTAATAAAAATCTTGAAGGATACTAAAATTAATTCACAAAGGAAAAGAGTTCCGAAGTATAGCACTAAAATTATTTGGAAGTCAACAACTGCCATATGCAAGCATAAAGCACGGTACCCTCACGGCACGGGTGAAAGATTCTTTACACCACAGGTATGTGTGACGTCAAGTTTCCAAACTCATTAATGATTTATCAAGTTAAAACAAAGGAAATCACAATCTTGAAGAAGGTTTGGATGCCCGGTCTTAATTAGCATAGATTTTGCCGATTTTACTTCTCCGTTAATTCCTTAGTTTTTGTTTTGTTTAAGAAGATATATCAAACACTTGATATAGTGTTTCATCAGCTATTCGAACACCTCGAATTTCTTCAAAAATACTCCGCTGCGCGTCGTATTTTCAACTCTTTTCTTGGAGTTTGGATATCCCAATGAAACACTGTCTCTCGTGTTTGATATAATTATTACTTGAAGAACAGCAACAACACTAACAATCATTATTTATATGTTATGGGATCTTAATG
>JAHPZR010001675.1:52500-55000 GCA_019787425.1 Platygyra sinensis
AGGTAGAAATTTTGTTTCTATAAGTTTTGTAGTTGGCGGTGTCACCAGACGCATACAACTTATTTTTAACTTTAATGGAGATTCTTATACCTTTGGTAATCCATGGTTTGGAGAGCTGTTTGGCTTTACGGTTTGAAATTGCTTTCATAGGTGCATGTTTATTTATCAATTTGTTAAACTTGTTATAAAAAGAAGAGAATAAATTATCCACGTCAGATGATTTTTTTTCTAAGAGTGCATTCCAGTCTACATTAGAGAGATCGGCGTTAAAACTGTCCCTAGAAAATCTAGAAAAGTCCCGCACTTTCGATTTATTTTTCTTAATTTTATCCCTCATAGACTTCAGAATACAGAATTGTGAAAAATGATCACTTATATCAGAGATGATATTTCCACTAGCCACAACCTGATCAGGATTGTTAATAAAGATGTTGTCAATTAGGGTGGCAGAGGTAGAGCGGACACGTGGTTTGTCAATGGTCGGAACGAGAAAACAACTTTGAAGGGAAGTCAAAAAGTCGTGACCGTACGAAGATGATGCACATTTTAAAAGGTCAATATTGAAATCACCCATAATCACAATATGTTTCCCAGAAGACGCACGTTTTTCAATAGTCTCATCAAAATATGATTGAAAGATTTCAGGTGAGTTATGTTGTCTATAAAAGATTCCACAAATAACATTTTTCTTATTCTCAAAGGAAAACTCAGTCCACAACACCTGAAAAGCTTCATTGGAGGTCCTTTCTAAAACACGATAATTAAGTGACTCGTCAATGAACATACCAACACCCCCAGACGCAAGAGTCCTTGAGTGCTAAACATCCGGGCGAATTTTGGAGAAAAATGAAGGCCCTTTCGCCAACTAGTTCTGGTAAAAACATACAAGGCGTTATCCTCGTTGAGGGCAGTAGCGTTGTTTCCGACCCTGGATGCGTGGCCGAAGTCTTTAGTGATTACTTTGCCAATACTTAACAATTGGTTCATGCTTTAGCGTGCACTATCGAGTTATGGAGCACGCGGGAAGTTTGGAGAGCACGAAAGAAGCGTAAGAGTTGCCCGAGGCGATAGCCGAGGGCAACTCTAGCTTCTTGAGTGCTCTCCAAACTTCCCAAGTGCTCCATAACTCGATAGTGCACAGCTAAAAGCATGAACCAATTGTTTTATAACATAGTCGGTGGAATTGTGCATAAAATACTGAAAATCGACGCGAAAAAAATACAATAACAGAAGTGATTGTTCGCGGTAAGCGAAATATAAAGCAAAATAGGAATTGGTTTTATTTCAATTTTTCTGTTGAAAGCTCGAGGTTTATATTTAACAATTTTATAACAGTAAAACTTAAGCTTACCTTTAAAGGTTGAAACAGACCAGTTTCTAATTTGTTTGGTTTTACCAGAGTGTCTTTCGGACAGTGAAGCGAATCGTGACGGCGCTGATGCCGAGTTTCCTCTTCCGTTGTTTTTCTCTTTTTCTGCCTCATTTAAGAACTCTAGCCCACGAGAAGAGGCCGGAAAATTGTGCTTGTTTTGGGACTAGTGGGCCGAGTCTCTGTATCCATCATTGAAGCGAAATATAATATTTTTCCCCACGCTGACAATGGCCGCTCGCGCGAAAAAAAATTCTGGCAAAGCGATTTGCTGACGCCATCAGTGAGCACTATCGAGATTTGGTGCACGCTTACGTATACTGAATTTGATTGCGTGGCTCTGCTAGCTATGTTATAATATTCAGTTAGAGCATAGATCTGACAATGACTACACTGACCATCCTCGTATTAAGGCTAAGTACTTCATATAACCGTAACATTTTAGTTCACCTTAATCCGAGAAAGGCAGTTGGGGTAGACGGCATTTTACCACGAATCTTACGTTTGGGGTCCCCAGTACTTGCTGAAAAGGTGACTAAGTTGATCAACTTCTGTATTCTGGATCACTCATTGCCGTCTGAATGGAAGCAGCGCGCCTTACTCCTGTCTTTAAATGGGGTGTTGACACAGACCTGACAAAGCCAACTACCGCCCTGTCTCAATAATAACTTCGTTATCGAAGGTGTTTGAGAAAGTCATTTACGACCAAACTTGGAATGCGCTTCATAACGCCGTTTTGTCCTCAAACTTATCTGGATTTATGAAAACTCACCCTTGTTGCGCTGCATTGCTAAAAAGGACGTAAGACTGGAGGAACAGTACGGATAACAAGGAAGCTGTAGCGGCAGTCGCGGTGGATTTGAGCAAAGCGTTTGACGACATAAACCATAGTCTTCTGCTCGCGAAGTTGAAAGCCTATGGATTTTTTACACATGCCTTGGAACTGATGTCCACCTACCTGTTAGGTCGTCAAGAATGTGTCACATTAGATGGCGTATGCTCTAACTTCAAAACAGTTAAATCTGGCGTTCCTCAAGGTTCACTATTGGGGCCGTTGTTGTTCAACATGTTCATTAATGATTTGAATTTTTTGTGTCTATTGTCTCATTGCGGCTGTACGCGGATAACATG
>JAHPZR010001675.1:60000-75000 GCA_019787425.1 Platygyra sinensis
AAGGTCTTAAATTAAATTCAATTGACTTCAAACTTCACACAAATGTGGAACAATTATTCTAATGTATTTTTCGTTTAAATTAATCTCAGATATGTTTATCTAGTGGTTTTCCGAACCATTTTAAAAACACCTCTCAAGCGTGTTAAAAATGGCGGCAAAATGTAGGTCATGTTTACCAGCAAAAAAGTACATCTGGTACCTCGCTTTTCGATTATTTTACTTTACAGCCTTAAAATATCATTATTAAACATATACCATGCCAAGTTTCATGCTCGAACTCCCATTATTTCCTTCTGAGAAATTCGAAAATCTATGTAACATACTCAGCTCAAATGACACATGATATATTCGCGAAATGAGTTAACAATCTAAATTAATCCGTTTGATTATAAAAATTAGGCCTTGGGAAAGATCCTTTTGACTGTAGTTACCAGTGTGATAAACTGAAAGTCAAATTTCAAGCTCCAAATTCCTCTACTGAGGCAGTATCATCAACTGAAATTCGCGAGCGCTTATGCAAATCAATCGACAAGTTAGCGCCGAACATTTCAAACGCAAATTCCCTTTCTCAGCCTTCTTAACGCCCTGCATTTTATCTATTACAATTAAGGAATATACGAAAGACCGTGTAAGTCTAAAGCAGTTCACAAAAGAGGTGTGAACTACCTGAAGTTAATTGCGAACAAGAAGTCGTGTGAACTGTTCATCGTTTTATGCCTATCTTATACCGTTCGTCGTGTTAGTCGGTATGTGGCTATGGTGGAATGCTTGACGATGTATAATGACAATATACTTCTACCTTAACTCTAGCTGATGCTCAAAAGAGTGGTGTTAGACTGTAGATAAGCCTTTCCTACAACAACCCCCTCGCAAAATAATTGTGTATGGAAAACAATATGGCAAAATTGGTCGACCGCAAACAACTTCACAATATTCATAATGATTCATTACGCACTATAACTACTGGCCTTAGAATAACAAGAGACATACCCAAATGCCGTCCATATACCTTGCTGGTAAACCACAATATAAGGGAGCAATTCCTGAGCCATTTACTGGGAGTAATTTCTAGACACATATTTTCATGAAAAGTGTTTTTGTGAAGTTGACATTTGAGCACCGAGAAAAACGTCACGCAACCCCAACGCCGATTTTTTTTGTCATTGAGGAGTGGGTAAGGGATATGTGGAATAGGATTAGTTCATTCTATTATTTTTTTTAAATAAAATGTAGTATAAGTGGATCATAAATAAGTCAGCTGCTTCTTTATGGACAACTTTTTTTCAAAAAAATTCGCAGTTCGCGAGATCTGTTACATGTTTTCACATGTTACAGAGTGATGAGTTTCTGAAGGCGAGGCTGCGCTGCATCTGCGGGCAGTGTCAGAAACCAAGAACATTAGAGCATCTATCTTTAAGCTGATAAAGGTAGAATGACCGCTGCAGCGAATTCGGCCATTACGGTTTTTCCTCCAAAGCATCTTCCTCCTCCTCCCCTCTCTCCTTCTCTACAAAAATATTACGATCCTCCCCCCCCCCCCTCCCCTCAAAAAGAAAATAGTGAGGCCTTGGAGTCGACCGGCTCATAGTGCCCAGAGCTCATCCAGGTTTCTGTAGCATGAAGCTGGTAGGAGTATTTCTACCCCCTCTGGACGGGACGCTAGTCACTTCCCTCCAATTTGTTAGGTTTTCCCAACAATTCGCCGGTACCCATTTAGACTCCTGGGTGGAGAGAGTCACTTTGAACACAATACAGTGTCCCTGGCCAGGGCTCAAGCCCGGACCGCTCGATTGCGCTCCAGGGACGAGTGCACTTACCGTTAGGAAACCGCTTTCAGTTCTCCAGAGACAAGTGCCTCTCTAAAGTAGACAGCCTCTGAAAGACACGAATGCAGCCGCTTTGAGGACAATTATACACTCCTGCTGCATAGCCACTATCCATGGAAACATCAGCAGACGCTTCCATAGTCAGAAACGTTGATAATGGCACCTATGTTGTGGTCGCAGTGTTTGTAATTTTTTTAGAAAATGACCTGAAGTGTCCCTCAGAGAACGATGCTGAAAGCAGAACCAAAGAAAGAGATGTCTGACTAAAAGGCCTTTTGCAGGATCCAGTCACATGGTGCGGAATAAATTACGCTGAGACGCAAATGACGCAGTGGGACTTCCCAAACAAAAGAACTCTTACCAGTCCAGCCCGACTTTCCTTTGTTTTGAAAGTCCCACTGCTTCATTTGCGTCCCAGCGTAATTTATTCCGTACCATGTGACCGGATCCTACAAAGGGCCTATTTCAAATTTAAAAGAAACCTTTGATCATTAGCATAAAGCTAAATAATATCATTGTAACAACATCGTCAGTTCATAAGAATAACACAGAGGTCTAGTAGGGTAAAGTGTAGGCACGATCCACAATCCCTCCACACAGTGGTTCACTAGCAAGTTGACTGTCCCGGCCACGCCCATCTAGTAGTATGCACTGTAAACCCCGTGTGTATGGAAAGAAAACTTGAGATTCTATCAGATACGATTAGCATTATAACCAGTTCAATTGCGTGTTGGTAAACACTAAATATCTTCAAAACGCTTTTCCGGTTTAACTGTTTTTCCACTTATCCACGGTCAACAATTTGCCCTTTGAAAATGGGGAGGAAAAAGGGTAAACCCCGGGAACGAGGTTGCATGATCAATGCAATACGCGCACCAACAGGTAATTGACATCAGCGGAACCGAGCTGAACTGAAAATTATTTAGCTTAGTCATACTTCGGGAGTCATCTGCTGTTTCAATGTTGGCGTTACGACAGACCGCGTAGTCCTACACGGCACACCGATATCTGAAATTTCCGGGAGTATCCCCTCCCCCCTGTAGCTACAAGCCATTCAAGAACAAGAAATAATTTTTCCTGGCTAGTGCAACTTTAAAAATCTACTGTCACTGCTTTAAACTTTTAATCGGTTTATGTAAATCGTGAGATGTTGATCATTTGTGCAAGAGTAGTGAAGGCGTGACTGGGCTGGTGATACGGTTGTGTTACACTTTTACCGAGTCTCGAATATCAGCGACGCAGGACGGTTGCCGATATTTTAAAACAGACTCATGTATCCCGTTTCTTACAGCAGAAAGCTTGGGCTCTTTAATACAATGTGGAGTGGTATTGAGGGGAATCAACGGCTTTTAGGTATGTTTCCTGTAACATTTTCGGATGAAATTAGTCACATTTTAAAACATTTTGTTTATTTGTTTGGGTCTGACCGTTTCACAGTTTTCACTTGTTTCCAATTTACATAGGCGCAATTTACTTCAAACTTTTAACTTACGCTTTTGATGACCTCGGTTTGATTTTGTTGTTTTACCGGTAATTCATTGCTGGATTAACCTCTCGAATTCTTGAGCTTGAACCGAGATCGGCTGTTTGCCAAATTAGAATCAGTAAGGGCACCATTCTAATTTGCTTCAAGACATTTCAACTCGATTAATTTTAAGTCTTAGCTTTTAACGTCCTTAATGCTAACTTGACAGCATTCCAAGTTGACCCATTATTGTGTCTTAATGAACTCAAAGCGCTGTGGTAAATAGAAAACATTAAGTTTCCAGGAAATTAAATCTCTTGCGTTTGTAGTGATAACCATTCACGGTGTTGTTTACGGGAACACACTCGATGACAAAGTAGATATGACGGCAAACACGAAATTAAACAAAGTTAAAGCGTTTCTAAAACGTCTAAAAACAGTTTTTATGCAGTGGAAAGTATGTTTCTATGATAGCAGTGAATTGACGGGATTTTTAATTAATGACAGCCTTTTATTTTCGCCATTGAAATTGATTTGTCTCTTGTTCGTGTATAAACATTGTGTCACTTGCGCCCAACACATTGACAGAGATTTTCGTTTTTCTCAAAGGGAAATACTGCGAGTTCGAGCATGAAAATTGGCATGGTATATGTTTAATAATGATATTTTAAGGCTGTAAAGTAAAATAATCGAAAAGTGAGGTACCAGATGCACTTTTATGCTGTTAAACATGACCTACATTGTTCCGCCATTTTTAACACGCTTGAGAGGTGTTTTTAAAATGGTTCGGAAAACCACTAGATAAACATATCTGAGATTAGTTTAAAACAAAAAATAAATTAGAATGGTTGTTCCACATTTGTGTGAAGTTTGAAGTCAATTGAATTTATTTTAAGACCTTAGCAGCGCTTCGTCCTCGCACCTTATTTCGGTCATTTTATTACACGAAAAACCGCACTTCGACCGCGCTTTCAAATTTTCGCGAATTTCTAAAAATAAAAATTCGCTGGAATCTTTAAATATGATTTTTAGAATTAGGTCACCTAAGGGTATCTTTGGGCACAATATGAGCGATTTGCCAAATGGGTCGTTGACCGGCGTTTCTCGATCCTAAGAGTCAGCTATTCTTAAAGAACGGGATCCCTTTAGAAATAAATGTAACACAAGCAAGAATGAACACGTCTTTGACAGGTATGGCTTAAGTGAAGAATCGGATTCTTTGATCACCACCCGACTGTTTCCACTGAGAAAGTGAATAACCAAGTCTACTGTTAATTTTATACTAGTAATAGTTCTCACTAAATCTGCCCCGCTTCTATTTTATCCCTAAAGGGTATAAAAGTCTTATAAAATTTCACAGCGTATAAAGAAACTATTATTTATTGAATGAACTGAAATTTTATATTTTTTTGTAAACCATATAGCTCATACTGTTCAAGTAACTTGGGCATCTTATCATAAATATGATCCAAGGAATCAACTAACTATGACTAAACTAACACATTCTGTTAACTCATTCTATCACATGTTATTAAAAACTAGATCATTGGATAATGCAAGTCTTGAGTTTTCATTGGCTAAGCCATCGTGGTATATGAGCCATTATACCATGATCTACAAAAATGGCGAGCGTATGCGTGATTTTTTGGGCCTTTTTGTTTTTATTGTAGTCTAGTTTTCTATATTTTAGGGGCGTTTTTAATAAAACAATTATTCCACTCGCGCTTGTTGGATATGAGATTATTATAGCCAACCCGGCGCTACGCGCCTCGTTGGCTATCTATCATCTCATATCCAACGCGCGCTCATGGAATAATTGTTAAATATTCTTTACATAACACTCTCACGAAGTGCCGATTCTGGAAAAAAATAGCAAACCACTCTGTTGTTCTAGTTTGATACTAAAACTATTTGTCTTGATATACGAGGACTCTACGAGCAAACGTATCTCGAAAGGAGAACAGAAGTCGAGATTTTTTTCGAGATGTAAACTGAAGTATCGCGTTACAGTCGCCATATTATGCAAATTAGAGTCAAGCTTTTTGTCCTCAACGAAAACGCCGCAAAACATTTACGTCATTTACATTTACATTTGGATCCCTGCCAGTCAACCCAGCCTTCAACGGGCTCTATACGCCACGTAAGATTACTCAGTAAGAATAAGCGATCCAAGTAAACGTGATCTTTATAGTGTGGTGTTTGGGTCAAGTCAGTCGACCCCGTTGCTGATTTGTGTCCGACAAATTAACTTCTGTACCAAACAGTTCAATCTGGTACTTCTGAATAACCTTTGAATTCAAGACATGAAGAAATCACTGTGATGACAGATACTCGCCCTAAATTATATTTTGGAAAATATTTTCCTCTCATCCTCGTGCAGCAAATAGTATCTTCCTCGATCTCCTCCTCGTGTTCGTGGTTGCAAGAAATTACCCATGTGGCATTGCCTTGCGAGCTTACTGAAAAATTAACCAGGACCACCGTGCGCGCCTAGTTTCTTCAAATCGGGATTGATTCGCATACTACCACCAATATTTCACACATTCTTTATACGTATACGCGGCGACTGTAACGCTATACTTCTGTTTACATCTCCGAAAAAATCTCGACTTCTGTTCTGCTTTCGAGAAACGTTTGCTCGTATACCAAGACAAATGGTTTGTTTCAGTATCAAACTAGGACAACAGAGTGGCTTGATATTTTTTCCAGAATGCACTTCGTCAGAGTATTAAGTAAAGAATATATCATACAATGCAGTGATACAGTGATACAATGAGTTAAACGGAATGTGTTGGTTTAGTTAACTTAGTTGATTCTTTGGATCATATTTACGATAAGATGCCTAAGTTACTTGAACAGTATGCGTGATATAGTTTACAAAAAAATATAAAATTTTAGTTCATACAATAACGTGTTCAATATAATTGTTTTCAATCAGCAGAAATAAAAGAAAGCGGGGCAACTTTAGTGATAACTATTACTAGTGATAGGATGCCCAAGTTACTTGAACAGTATATTATTAAGTGATATAGGTTACAAAAAAATGTAAAATTTCAGTGCGTACAATAAATAATAGTTTCCTTATACGCAGTGGAATTTTTAGAGAATTTTATACCGTCGACGGATAAAATAGAAGCGGGGGCAGATTTAGTGAGAACTATTACTAGTTGATATTTTAGAAAACTCCTACCGATATCGCCCCTTCACGTGCGCCCTCTCTCCACCAAAAGGAAATAAATAACTTTGGGGTATTGATGTGCAAAGTTATTGACTGGATTTGAAGTATGCAGCAGCTATGGCCAGATAAAGTCTTGTGAATGTAGCTCTTTTGAGTATAATTGCCTCATATTTAGTTTAGTATCTTCCGAACAAAACCAACACAATGTTAATTTAAATCTAGGGTTTTTTGTTTTCAAGACGCAATAGACTCTTGTGCTTACACCTGCAACCGTCTGTGGGGTGGATTTGGTCGATGGACAAATGGCATATGGCGGCCTTACGTAAATGGCAAGTGGACAATTGTAAATGATGTCTTTATGATAGAATGAGTAGAGTGGGCAAACTGTCTGAATTCTCATTGGTCTAACCAAAGAGATTTCTTGCTAGGCTCGTTCGTGATTGGCTGAGCTCGATATTCCTGGAAAAAAACCCTGAGATAAGAAAGATATCTTAAAGCCCCTTCAACTCTCCCCTCCCCTTGGATGAAGCTTTTGCTCAGTGCTACTCTTCCACAAGTTTTGAACTGATGAAAGTAACAAACAAACTGCGGTTATAAACATGTCATAACGAGACAACGCATGTTATAAAAACTTTCATTCATGAATAACAGTTTGCAACTATTTCTCGACGTCTTATGAAACTTTTCGCCTTATAGAGATCGCTTGAATTGAATTGCCATGTAAAATTGAAGTTGTTTGCATGCACCCATCAGTTTTTTCAATAATTTCAACATTTTTTAAGTCGAGAAACCGTGAATGTACGTCGTTTAGTCTTCTCAGGAATTTAATTATCCATTTGCATCAAATTTTTCCTCCAAAACTTTGAAAAACGGAAAAACCTCGCCATTTCGTAGACGACCTCCAGCCACTGCACACTAATTAACAATTAGACTACGAGCCCGAGTTTTCTACGAGCAGATAGTCAACGAGGCGCAAGACAAGACAAGACAAGACAACTTTATTTAACTAGGGTAGCCCAATCAGCTGCAAAGCTGGTATCCTTAGGGGCCCTGGGTTCAGCCGAGTTGACTATCGCTCGTAGAAAACGAGGGCGAGTAGTCTAATTGTTTTAGTATAAATTGACTGTAGTCTCATTGCATAAAAAGAAAAAAAAGTCGTGTCGCGTATTAAAGAACTGTTTTATTATGTTACATCAGGTTCAAACGTGACGCGCGATGTGCACTGATGCGTAACTGTTGACTATCAGCAGATAGTCGACGGTAATATAGCCAATCAAATTCACGGATTCACAATAGACTACGGTAAATTTATACTAATGGCTGATAGTGTGCAATGGCTCAGCCAATCAGATCACAGCATTTGCATTTTTATACTAGTAGAATTCTACTAAACAGGCTTAGTTAAATCTGCTAGAAAAAATATAAATGGTTAGTAGAGAAGAAGTTTCTCAGTGCCCACATTTTCATTAAGACACTCCCTTAAGTCTAAAGTAGTGTATAAGGCTAGCTGCTGGAAATGTGATGATTACTATATTGGGAAAACAAAACGTAGATTACATGACAGGAAAACGGAACAAATGCAAAAATTAATTAAGGCTGGTTTTCACTAGCGACGGAGTCGGAGTCGAAGTCGTAGTCGGAGTCACGTAAGAGACGTTATGACCTAGTGAAAATCGAAAATCAGAGTCGTAAGCGGAGTCATAAGCTAGACGGAATCGGCGTCGGAAGAATCAGAACGTTTCCATTTCTTCTGATTCCGTATACGACCCCGTCGCTTATGATCCAGTGAAAACTAGATTGTCGGAGTTGGAAGCAGAAGCGGAAGAACCAGCCAATCGTAAGGCCCGGAGTCGAACATTGTCATTGGTTTATTATTCTTCCACCTATGCCTGAGACTTCAACAATGCAGTTTTCAGTTGATCGTAAGCGACGAAGTCATAAGCAGAATCAGTGTTCTGCTTCCGACTCCGTTAGTTTAATTTTCACTAGATCGTATCGCTCTACGCTTCTGATTACGACTCCGACTACGACTCCGTCGCTGTAGTGAAAACCAGCCTTTAGTCAATCGATCAGTTAATCAACAGTCAGTCTATAATGATTCAAATTTAAGTTTATCTCCTAACTTTTTATTTGTTTATTTTTATTCATTGTAGTAGTCATTAAATTGAAATAATTAAATAAACGTATGAAGCGGTTTTCAAAACCAAAGTAATCACTGAAACCAATCACAAAGAACACAGATAATACAATGAACCAATCAAGACTCGAAAAAAAATGACACGAGGCTGACGCAAAGCGTAGGGAAACGATTGGTTGTGGTTCGACTTCTGATTGGATAAAAAAATTGGCACGAGTATTTAAAGGTAATCGCGTAGCGATATAAAACCAGTTACTTTCCGACACTCAAACAAGAGAAGAAGCTTTACTAAGAATCTAAAACATTTTTATTTGCTTGGCTAGAGATATACAATGGATCGTTGTCATCAAGTTATAGCCGTTCTGGTACTCTCTGGGTTTATGATGACTCTCTGGGTGTACGTTTCGCTGGCTCAATCAGTTCCCGCGACCTGTGTAAAAAGCTTTATAAAAACTGCAAAAACAACTACAACTGGCTCTATCCTATAGCTAGCGAGGGGCGTAGCAGGACACAATATGACGATCTAGATTTCAGTCCTATAAAGGTTCTGGATCCCATTCGCAGCGTTCTTGATAGGCCAGAAATGTAGCGAAAAGACAGTGTACTTCTTTTAAACCTTGGACTCCATTATCCAGTCAGCCTACCAGAAAGTAATTGCGGATGTAATAAAAATCTTGAAGGATGCTAAAATTAATTCACAAGGGAAAAGAGTTCCGAAGTATAGCACTCAAATTATTTGGAAGTCAACAACTGCCATATGCAAGCATAAAGCACGGAATCCTGGCGGCACGGGTGAAAGATTCTTTACACCGCAGGTATGTGTGACATCAATTTCTCAAACTCATTAATTATTCATGCAGCTCTTACCCAACCAGAGCATCTTATTCTAGTCAGGTGCATGAGTTTAGAGACCCAATGAAAAACGAGTTGAAAACACGGCCGTGTTTGAAACCCGTGTTGAAACCATTTCAAACACGGATACAAATTTTCTTAATCTGCATATTGATAAAGCAACAAAAACACGTGGCGATAAACAACTTTATTATCCAACTGCACTTCGCAGAGTACAAATAATGCACTTATCAATTGAAATCCCGACCCCCCCTCCCACCCCGGGCCAAGGTGGGGATTTGACTTGACATCATTACAAATCTTAATAAACCCCCACCCTACTGGGGCATATTGACTGGTAAAACCCCCACCTTGGTGGGGAAACCTATGTTGTTCCCTGACTGACTATTTACATTTAGTCCAAATTTTCTACTTCTTTAGTGTACGAAATTTAGCCAAAGCAAAAGCCAAATATGATAACAGACTAAAACATAGATATAACACAGGTATGTCAAGGTCACCTGTATGCATCACGGAACCAAAGTACAGGATAGGCAGAACCACTGCCCAACCATAATCAGTTTTATGCACACAATACATAAATGTTTAGAGCACATTTAAAAGCTCATACAAGGCTTTTAGCCTTTTCCCTTAATGGGGAAACTCCAACACATGAGCGGATTGCCGTCCAAAGCTTTGTATGCGTTCTACTAGCCGTTTAGGCGAAATATGCAGTTAAAACGCCTTCTAACAAACACAAGCTCAACTTTACGACCATTTGAATCGCCAAGTGTTGACACCCGATTGGCTTACATAACTTTTATAAAGGGCCAATAGGAGCAATGCAAACTCGATCCTAAACTGCAAAAATTAGAGTATAAAAAGGTTGCCAAACCGTCTTTTCAACAGGAACGAATTGAGAAAACATCTCTACCTTTCCCTCAAGCAACATGCAACACTCTCTGTCTTCAAACAACAGCTGAAGAGACTCGCGAAGAGTCGAAACCCGTCCTGTTGTAGCCTATGCAACTGTTGCAGCAACAATGTGCGTGAAGCGCCAGACTACCTAAAAGACATGCTTGTAAGAGCAAAACTACAATTTGAAGGCTTTGATAATGCGACGCAACCAGCAAGACAAAACGTGGGGAAATTGATGTTATATTAAATAGACTGCATAAAATAGTTCCTAGGAGCTATATTTTATATTTTGGACCCCAAAGCATTTTCCAGCCAATGAACCATCGAAATCCAGCAAGCGACACCGGTGACCGCGTGAAGAAATTACCGTGAGGAAACTAGGCACGAGTGCAAATGCTGAGAAATCCCCCACCCCCACGGGCAAACCGTGCCTTCAAATACCATAAAAATCCCCCACATTCCCCCACCTTGGCCCGGGGTGGGGTGGGGGGTCGGGATTTCAATTGATAAGTGCATAACGCTTAAGACGAGTACAAACATCACGCGGTATTTGTACTCCAGAGGATCGGTTAGACAGGTTTGTTTGGTATTGACCAATCAGTTAGCTGGACTTCCCGCGCCAATTCCGTTCCGCTTTCGTTCACGCATTCCCTCTAAATATATATTCACGAAATTCGCTCGCACGAACATACCAATATGGCGTGTTGGATAATAAATCTCTTATTAGACGTTTTGTTGTGTAGTATCGCTGAAAAGTTTTACTCGTTGTTTGTATTTTGACTTACCTTACGGGCTCGCCAAAATACGGCACAACTCGTAAAAATACTCGGCGATACTTCACAGCAAAACGTCTAATAAGATATATTTATTTAATCACACAGTTTACGAAACAAACTTTAAACCTAAATTATTTACTGCTTACTTTGAATGTAACGGTACAGTTATTTAACTATCCAAAACAGAAAAGCCCATTCTTTTTCTAAATTTAAATTCTCGCTCAATGGTGGCGACCTCATGTTTTGGTTCACTTTCAACCTTGCTGTACACGCTGACCACACACTTTTCATCTTCTTCGCTAGTCTTAGGAGGTCAAAATCTGCACTCTGCCATTTGCTTTGTGAAGCAACGTGTTCGCTCAAAACTGACAAACAACTTGGTCACAACATGGCATCAGTTGATGAATATTCAAAATTTGTCAAGGCGTAGCAATTAGATGATAGGATCATGCACATCATGCACATTGTTTTGAGAACTAGGTGTTAATGAAATAAGTAAGGTTGTAAAAATTCTAGGAGTTCATTTCACCTTTAATCACTCACTGTTTTATAAGCTTAACTTTGAATCTATCGAGAAATCTTTGAGACGTTTGTTGAAGGGCTGGAGCTGGAGAGGTCTTACACTACTTGGAAAAATACAAGTGATCAAGTCTTTCGCGATACCAAAGATTTTATACAGGGTCGTTCTCGTTTCAAATAGAAAAGAGTTTATCAAAAAAATAAATACCCTACTATATTCCTTTGTTTGGAAGGGAAAAGATAAAGTAAAGCGTACAGCATTTATTAACCCTATCGATAAGGGAGGCTTGAAAATGCCCAACATTGAGTCAATGATTTCTGCCCAAAGAATAATGTGTATCAAGAGATATCTCTCCACCGATCCCGCTAGCTGGAAGATGTTTCTAGATTTCTATCTTAAAAAAGTAGGGGGGAAATTCTTGTTTCATTGCAATTTTAACTACAATAAACTACCGATAACTCTTCCAGAATTTTATAAAGAATGCATTGTGGCATGGACTCTTTTAAACGAGGACAACCCCTCCTCATCCTCTGAAATAGCTAATCAGGTCATATGGAACAACCAGTTCATTTGCATTGAATCTAAGTCAATTTATAACAGTAGTCTGATTGGTCTTGGAATAGTAAGAATTGGAGACCTCTATGACACACGGGGCGAATTCAAGTCGAACAAGGAACCATTATATTCAACCCTCTCACCAGTTGAACATTTCCTACTTTTCAGTCTCTTCAGTGCTTTTCCAGAAGAATGGCGCAAAATATTAAAAACAAATAAAACTTCCATCTCCTCAGAAACTCACGACCTAATCCTAACTGATTTCAAGTTACGTATTGAAGGGAAAAAAGTCAATTTCCAAAACCTTAAATCAAAGTTATTATATGACAGTTTTGTTTCTAAGATATCCAGTATACCAACAGCGCAAAAGAAATATAATGAGGCTTTCAGCACGCACACATTCCAGTTAGACTGGCAAAAGATATATCTACTGCCCTTCAAAACAACTTTGGATACTAAATTGAGAGAATTCCAATATAAAATATTAAACAGGATCTTATATACAAACAACATGCTGTTTAAGTTTAAAAAAGTAGATTCTCCCTTATGCGATTTTTGTGAGAAGGAGTTGGAGACCATAGAACATCTCTTTTTCCATTGTGCAAAAGTAAGCATGTTTTGGGATGATTTAAAGGGTTTACTTAATTCTTTAAATATAACTATTAGGTTGGATATCAAGAATGTCCTTTTTGGGATTTTAGATACAGATAATATAAGCATTCTAGTCAACTACATCCTTCTTGAAACTAAATACTTCATTTACCGCTGTAAGTTAAATAAGGGCTCTTTGCGTATAAGGCTGCTAGTCGATAAATTTAAAAAGACGTTCCAAACCGAACGTTTTATTGCGAAAAAAAACAACAAAATCCAGTTCCACGATAAAAAATGGAAATCTCTACTCCCATTAATACAACAGTAGCTGCTACCCAAACTTCGTTTTTCTAAGATTCCCTAAATTACTCTTTAGCTTAAGTTCAAGTTGAATATGTGTTTTAATCCTTGTTGTGTAGCGTAGTGTAGTGTTGTGTAGTGTAGTGCAGTGTAGTGTAGTGTAGTCTAGCCTAGTGTAGAGTAGTGTAGTCTTTTGTTGTTGTTGTTTTTTTCTTTTCTTTGTAGTCTGCAAGTTAATTTTTGTAGGTATCGATCTGTATGTTCTTGTAGTATACCTGTAAAAGAAAATAAAAAAATCTAGTCCTACCAAAAAAAAAAAAAAAAAAAAAAAAAAAAAAAAAACATTGTTTTGAGGATCATGCACATTTCACGTCTCAAATATAATACTTGAATTGAGAAATCTTATTCAAATGATGATTTAAACTAATTTTCTTTGTTGGAGAAGTAATTTAAAAAAACTCGTGCCACGGGTTTCATCAGGTTTCCAAACGCTCGAAAACAATAAAACCACTCGGCCTGCGGCCTCGTGGTTTCAATTCTCGCGTTTGGAAACCTGATGAAACCCTCGCACTTGTTTTTGAAATATTATTACTTGAAGAACAGCAACAACACTAACAAACATAATATACAGCTGTTTCGGGAAAGGTTGTCCAAAAGAAGGGTTAGAGCGTTCACGACAATGCCGAAAGATAGTATGGAAGATATTCAATAACATAAATTCGACTTGTAGTGAAGCACAGAATCGAAGATGCCACGACCGTCCAGTGAAGACCTACGGTAGCGAACTATTTGGATGAAAGAGTTCTTCTTAGGATATAGCGTAGATGACGTGGCAATACGCGCAGGCTTATGCATGTTGAAACTCTCTCTCGCTATTACGCTACCAAAACACGCCCAAAAACAAAGGATTCATAAGCGATGGCTCTGCACGTGCACCACGATTTTTGATATATTTCTCCGAGTTTCTCTGCAAAGCATGACATAAAATAAGCGAGTAAGGTTAAAGTCGTCAGAATCATGCTTTCTCTGTGATACCTAACCCTTTATTACTAATTCATGGTTGGATCATTTGACTGAATTTTGAAACTCACTTATATCTCAATGTCAGTAACAAAGCGTGAGCTCGAGTATGTTTTTCTAGCTGACGTTTTCGATAGCATTGCCGTCATGTTTTCGTTGACTCAAACTGACAGTCTTACCATAATGCCTTTCGGGATTGTCCCGTACGCTTTTATGCTTCTTATGCTGTAGGATCTTAACGAGAGTATTTCTCGCAAAAGTCTTTCATCTGTATTATACTAAAGTAATCAACGACTTGGTAAAGATTTCCATGACCAGCAGCAGCTTTGATACTCAGTGTCAGTGTAACAGCTATCATTCCTATTTATATTCATGACTCGTACACAGGAATGGGTGTGCAGCTCGAATTGTGAGCCTGAGTGTTTAATGCCGTCCGAGTATCGTTACAAAGCTCAAATAAGACATTAGTTACAATAACACCTATAAGTAAATACCACTCAGGCCATAAAGCTTGTGCAACCCCCTGATACGAAAACCCAAAAACCCAGTGGGAAAAATGGGAACGTATTCCCCAACCAAATGCAGGCGCTCTAACCTCTGGGGGCTAAAGGTGATGTAAGATTACCAGACATACAAGGTGAAATGAACTTGAATTAAAATTTGAAAGTTCGAGAGCTGAGACGAATACCGTGACATTACAACCTGTCAAATCTTATATATGGTTACAACAATAGAATAACTTAATGCCATAGCGGCACGCGAGCATTTCATGCCAACAGGACTGAAAATATTTACATTCTTTGTCGCCGGCACTTACAGTTTAGCTCCGCCGAATGTAAATACATTTTTCTTGAGGCACGTGGCATTGTTTCCACAATGGTAG
>JAHPZR010001675.1:87500-96634 GCA_019787425.1 Platygyra sinensis
GTTGAAGAGCGTATACAACGGACAATGCCGTAATACCTACAAATTTTTACATATGCCAGAAATTAGTGAACATTCACACGCGTAAATTCAGATATATTGTAAGGGTGATAAGTCTAAAACTGGATTCTTAAATCCATCTAACAGCATCTATTCGGGCTTCGTATTGCAACATCAAATCGTACTCGACAAGTATTGAACACAATAAAACAAAATATGTTGTTCATCGTGGTAAAATGATAATAATAATAATAATAATAATAATAATAATAATAGTAAAAAATATTATCGTTTGTCTCACGATGTAGTCACTTTATGATGTAAATCGCGACGTTTTCGACTGCGTACTGCCAGTCTTCATCAGGCGATGAGGTCGACTGGTTACGCGAAACCTTACAAAGCATGATGCTCCGCTATGATTAGTTGGTTTTCGGCAGCTGTGATTGGTGCGTTTCGATCCTCACTGTTCCGGTTGGCTGCTCCTTCAGTGGCCTGCCTTTTTGTAGCTCTCCTGTTGTTGTGTTTCTTGATCGTGGGCATCCATGCTTCTGGAATTTCAATTCCACCATCCCTGTTGATGTTGTTAGGGTGAAGTCTTATGTGAATCGCCTCTTTGACCCTGCGTGTGCACCAATGTGGATCACGATCAATAAACTTTACCTCGTCCCAAAGCAGATAGTGTCCGGTGTTGTGGGCGTCTGTCGACAAAAATAATTGGGTTATCAATTTATCTTCTAGGTCTCCCAGGGATACCGAGATAGCCCTGCCCAAGAAAGGTCTGAACTTCGCCGTAACTCCTGAGAACATCCCTACCACCGAGATTATCGCCAAGACCGAATCAGCCGTCAGACAACTCGACGCTGAACAGGCGGACACTATCAAAAGAGCTGTCAACAGTATCCTTCAACAGGCGGAACCACCAGAGCCTAACATCACGAAGGAAAAGCGAGACGCGCTTAAATGCCTGAAAGAGGACGACTCCATCATGGTTCTTCCATGGTTCTTCATGAATACCAGCACTTACCACGCAAAGATATCTTCCCTGATCGAGAACGGACCATACCAGCTCCTCAGTAAAGATCCTACAGACCGGTTGACTCGGAAACTGTCTGAAAAGCTGCTAACCCTCAAGCGAAGCGGACACCTAGCAGAGGCCGTTTACAACAAGATCAGACCTCGACACAAGCAGCCTCCCAGAATATACGGTCTACCGAAGATCCATAAGGCCGACGTACCCTTAAGACCTATTGTGTCATACGTTAACACCTTCGCATATGATTTATCCGCCTACTTAGCTAACATCTTGTCTCCTTTAACAGGTAGCTCGGATTTCACGGTGAATAATTCAGCCCACTTCGTATCCACCATCAGCAGTGAAACGACCCTAGACAACGAGATCATGGTGTCCTTTGATGTAGAGTCGCTGTTTACCAACGTCCCTATCGACGCCGCTGTAGAAGCCTCACTACAGAAACTAGAGAACGACCCCAGCCTTGAAAACCGGACGAAGCTAACACCTGCTTAGATTGCGGAACTTCTGAATTTCGTATTGAGATCCACATACTTTCAGTATTGCGGATCAATTTACGAACAACGGGAGGGCGCAGCCATGGGAAGTTCGGTCTCCGCTGTTATTGCTAACCTCTACATGGAGAGTTTCGAAGAACGTAACAAGCAAAAACTACTTCACCATACAAGCCTAGGGTCTGGAAACGCTACGTAGATGACACCTTTACAGTACTAGATCTCGAAAGCGTCGATAGCTTCTTACAGCATCTTAACAACCAGCAGCCTTCCATCCGCTTCACCATGGAGACAGAGAGTGACAGCAGGCTCGCCTTCCTTGACACCGCAGTTTCAAGAGAACCAGACGGCCGGCTCACCACCAGCGTATACAGAAAGCCTACGCACACTGATCAATACTAAGCGTATGATTCACACCACCCTTAATCAGTAAAACGCGCTATTATAAAGTGCCTTTACGATCGTGCCAAGCACATCGTATCTAAACCCTCTGTTATTTCCAAAAAGAAAAAGCACTTGTCATCTGTTCTTGTTTCTAATAGTTATCCTCTTTCTTTTTTGCAGAAAGTCACCAAAACCAGGAAACCAAACACCAACAAAGGGCCCACGACCGAGTTCAAATCCACCGCGGTTTTACCTTACGTCAAAGGTTTGTCCGAACAGCTTCGCCGCTGCCTACAACGACAAGGCGTACGCGCTGTTTTCAAGTGGGAAACTACGCTAAGATCACATTTTGTACGGCTTAAAGACCCTGGCTACCCGACTAAACAAGACGGCGTTGTTTACGGAATTCCCTGTGAATGCGGCAAAGTTTACATCGCGACGAGACCTATGCAAGACAGAATAAAGGAGCACGACCGAGACATCCGGCTAGCCCGTACCCAGACCTCCGCCGTTTCAGAGCACGCTCACAACACCGGACACTATCCGCTTTGGGACGAGGTAAAGTTTATTGATCGTGATCCACATTGGTACACACGCAGGGTCAAAGAGGCGATTCACATAAGACTTCACCCTAACAACATCAACAGGGATAGTGGATTGAAATTCCAGAAGCATGGATGCCCACGATCAAAAAACACAACAACAGGAGAGCTACAAAAAGCGGGCCACTGAGGGAGCAGCCAACCGGAACAGTGATGATCGAAACGCACCAATCACAGCTGTTGAAAACCAACCAATCACAGCGGAGCATCATGCTTTATAAGGTTTCGCGTAACCAGTCGACCTCATCGCCTGATGAAGACTAGCAGTACGCAGTCGAAACGTCGCGATTTACATCCTAAAGTGACTACATCGTCGGACTACAAACGATAATATTTTATTATTATTATCACTTTACCACGATGAACAACAGCAATCTTTTTCATGACAATAAAACAAATAAAACAATTCGGATATCTCACACTAGAGACAAGCTTAGATATTTACTATTCAATTTTCAAGTTGCTTCGTTGAGTATCTTCTTTATCCAATAGCTTGTTGTTTTTCACGTATCCTTCAAAGTCCTGTTCACCAAGATTCTTTTTTTTTTCAACACCTTAGGTCTTCATGAGAACTAGTGTAAGCTCTGTCAAATTGGCTAGCTTTCGAGCTCGACAAATCATGGACCGACCATTGCTAAAACGTGCGATACTTTTAATAGCCTTCTACACAAAACACGAATTTGTTAATTATGTTATTCGCTTTGGTTGATTCCTCTGAAGAATCCCCTACCCCTCCCCCTGCTACGGGCCTGCCTCATACGCAGTCACCATTATCATCCCCAGTTTCCACGCTCTCCTTTAGGAGCGCCTGACACGTACTATGACCCCACATTTGGTGAGCAGAAAAAACAGTACAGCCTTTTCTGACTCGGACTTTCCCACACACTGAAACGAATTTGCATTGCGTTTCTTTGTTATACCGATGAACCTAAGTTCACTCGGGTCTGTACATAGTCCAGTCCCTGAACTCTCCTTTCTTCTCGCCCCATATAGGGGCTCAACCCGGGCGGGCGAAAGAAGAGTCCAGAATAACTTGCATGCGCATGCCCAGAACAAACCAATCAAAAATTACTACGTCCCAACCACACCGCTTGCGTCAATGCGTCGCGCATTGCCTTTTTCAGCTCGCGCTCTGAAAGAAAACATTTCTTTGACGTTGATATTGTCGTAAAAAAACATAAAAACGTAAAAATCGAAATATGGTTTATCGTGGTCTGTACTCTTATCGACAACGAGTACGCGTCATTACTCTTTTCCCAAACATTTTTTTTCGTATTTCTGTATATAAGCGATTTTGCAAAAGTTTTTGAAAGGAAAGTCTGACGCGTACAAAATCTTGGAAAAGATTTCTTTCGTTATCCTTGATATTGTGATAAAAAACCAATCGCATGTGGTTTAGCGTGGCACTGGCACTGATTTGGGATTAATTGACATGTTTTTAATCAATCTGAATGCAGAAATTGTTGCTAGTATATTATCATTCAGAAAATCGCGCCACAAGCCAAATCTGGAAAGTGCTTCCAAATATGGTTTTTCCTCCGATTTGGGGGGTAAAAATGGCGGCGTTCTGAGCATGCGCATGCAAGTTATCCTGGCTCTTCTTTCGCCCGCCCGGGTTCAGCCCCTATATGGGGCGGGAAAAAAGGAGAGTTCAGGGACTGGACTTGTCTGTACAATGTAGAATGTAAAATGTCCAATGTACACTGTTCTCAAGGAGATTTTAAAAGAACAAAGCGAACAAAAAACAAGAATAAAAAAAACAAACGCGAACAAAGAAAAAACAGTGAACTCTCTTGAGCCAAATTTACGGAATATTAAGAATCGCCTCGCCACCAAATCACTTCATGTGTTTCGCTTTCTAGTACGTAGCGAAGACCTTTCTCGTATTTTCAACAGTTTTATAACTGAATCCAATACCGTTAGTCCACTACTAATGCACAACAACTTATAGGTAAAAATTGCCGAGTCCAAGGATCACATCTCCAGATTACCTGATCCTGATTGCGTGAAGAGAGCGAGAAAAAGAACTAATGTCATAAAGGTGACGCAGATCACGTCCACATAAACGCCTAGCCATCTGTTTGTGGACAGAATCCAGAACCAGCAGTCATTGTGACCGTCTTGAAACCTGGAGATAAATAAACAAAATAGTCCTAGATAAATATTTCAAAAGATAGGCCTTTTGCACGATTCGGTCACATGGTACAAAATTACACAAGCTGGAACGTAAGTCGCACGGTTCGACTTCTAAAACAAAGCAAGTCGTACCAGTCCACCTTGACCTGCAGTCCCACTGTACAACTTGTTTCCCAGCATGTGTGATTTTTTTAACCATGTAACCCAATCGTACAAAGGGCCTATTGAGCTGCCCTGCTGCCCTACCAACAGTACCTTCCACACTACCTCTTTATGAAAGAATAAAAGATGCGCATTTCAGCCATGATACTATTAGAGAAACGACCTGAAAAAAACTCAGGCTTTGAGCGGGATTCGAACCCACGACCTTTGCTCAGTTGGTAGAGCATTGCACAGGTAAGGCAAAGGTCGTGGGTTCGAATCCCGTTCAAAGCCTGAGTTTTTTTTCAGGTCATTTTTCAGTAATATTATAGCTGCATTCGCATCTATTACCACTAACTCTTCATGTTTACCACTTCATTACTTTGTCCATTTCATCAATATATAAACCAAACAATATTAATGAGAGAAATCATGAGAAATTAGTTTATTAATATGACTTTGGAACCCAAACCTGTACAAGTCTTGCAGAAACTCATTTTCCTTCTTACTCCTGCGAATAGCTACCAATCCCTCCAACGTGTCACTAAAATGAGAGAGCACTGGGCTTCGTTTTACTCCTTCCAGTCGCCTCAGATCACGTGACGTCCTTAAGTAATACCTTCCAAACCACATAAACAGAAATATGAGTGGGGCGGCCGGCAGAATAATCCAGGGGTTCAGGATAGATGGCAGAACGACCGCTCCGATACAAAACAGAAGAATCTCAACCGCTTGCAGGAATACATCTGGCAGCAACTCGTCCATGACACCAATATCTCGAGAAAACCTGTTTATAATTCGTCCAACTGGATTTGTGTCGAAGAACAAAACCGGAGCTTTTAACACCGCCGACATCATGGAATTGTGCAGGTGTTTAGAGGAGTTTAGCAAAGCGCTGATGAACACTGTTGCTATAGTGACAGAGAGGAAAAATGAACCAGCCAAAATTGCTCCATAGATATAAAGATTGTCCTTTTATATCCTAACCCAAGTTATCTCGCTTGTTTGATTGGTTCTCGCCTATGATCTATTAGAGTACAGATGCACGATTGACGTCATCGTTACAAAGCTTTTCCCTCTGCCGTTTTAAAATGGCGGAAAGTTTTGAGAATTAGGATAATATTTTACGTGACTGGGCAAAAGATAAGTCCAAAAAAGTCTTGCCGAGGCATTGAACAGGTTCGAGAAGCCAGAAAACGAAAGATAAAGCCGTTTCTTTTAGAAAATGATCCAGAAAAAAAATTCGAGCAGTCGCAGTCGGCAGTCGAGCGAGACTAAACCAAGCACAAACTGGGACTAGGTAAGCCGAAAACCATTGCTTTATCTCAAATTTAACAAACCCAATAAACAAAATGTTCCTGAGATTAATTTATTTAAAAAATTCAACTTTTCTCAGTGTCAAAACAACTGTTTACACACTGATTGATGTCAGGAATGAAACATCAAAACATCACTTCTAAAATCGGTAAAATAAATACATAACCTTGCTTTCCGATGCGAAGCGTTCCTGTCCGTTTCAGGGCACAGCAGTGAACTAAGTATAGCTAAGCACAGCTCACGGCCAACAGTATCGCAGCTAAAATGTGTCTCCGACACCATATCAAGCTGATTTGAGAATCGCCAACCACTGAAGACAAAAATCTCCACCATCATTTACGCTCCTTTCATTCAAAACTCGAATCAAATGGCTTCTAGGTTGACCGCAACCACAAGTTTTCCGAGGGTATTTTTTCAACTCCTGTAATTTTCAAAGCAACGTCCAAGCTTTTCGGCTCACTGGGCTGCTCGATGACAAAAACTGACTCGACTTTTCCAGCATTTTCTTCAAGATTTGTAGATTTCCACGAGGAGTGACGCTTGAGTCAGGTTTGACAGTCGCATGATTTTTCTTGACCAATCACAATTGTTTGCTACGCATAGCAACCAATGAAATTGCTTCATTTTGTATAGATCATAGATCACGTCAAATGGCTTTTTTTCGTCTTCGCCAAAGTGGGCAAAGGCGGGGCAAAGGCGGGGCAAAGGCGGGGCAAAAGGCCGGCTTTCGCGTTATGTTGAAATATTTTGAAACAAACAAGGCTTTTCGTTATTATATAAAACAAATAGATTCCATGTTGCCGTGCGTCTGATTCAGTAATAGATCACAGAAGACGTCAAAATGTGGTAAGAACATCAGTGACACACTCGCCTACGCCTCGTGTGCCACTTTTTTGTTCTTACCACATTTGGACGTCATCTGTGATCTATTACTGAACAGACGCACGGCAACATGGAATCTATTTGTTAATTTGATACTCCGGTCATCTCTCTCTCTCTCTCAGTCTCTCCAACACAACAACAACGATAAAGAATTGTCCTTTATTAAAAGCAAAACTCAGTGAACAACAATTTTTACTATAACCAGTGTTTTGTTAACAAGCTGCTGACAGTGTTCCTGATCTTTTTATCAAGAAAGTTGACCAGTAAAGAGGGTGGCTCCTTTGCTTAAAGTAGCTTAACGCGGCGTTGACAGCAGTTCACTTTGAATGATTTGACAACATCATCGCACCGGTATCGCGGAGGTCACGGGTTCGAATCCCGTTGAAGCCCTGATTTTTTCAGGCGTCTTCTTTCCAATTGCTTAAATTGGAAAATTTACTGCGATGGTCACTCTTCACTTTCAAATATACCTGGGTTTTTGAAAACCGGGTTAGCAAAGATAACGACTCATTCTACTACACTCAGTTGGCAATTGAAAGCAATAGAATTCGTCCAAAGGCCGATTAAAAGCCTTTATCTGACGCCGGACAGTAGGTCAATGATCCCTAGAAGCATTCCAACATTGATTCCAACGAGTCGAAGTTTGAAATAATCAGCAAAACACAAATTTTTGCGCGCTGCCATAAACAACAGGATTTCGCATGGAATAGACAACAAACTGAATGAAAGATAGTGCGCGAATTGTCACCTTTATATCTGCACAAAGATAGAGCCCCTGAAACTAGACCTAGACGAAATTTTCCTAAGTCGAGAGTTGCTTTTGCAGGCTACGATGAGCTGAGCTAAACACCGACGAAACAATTTTAATGCCTGGCACAGACCATTTTGGCGAAACCGCAGTACAACAAGCTATATATATCACATACCTGTCAACACTATGCGGAAATCACACGATCACACACTTTCGCGGCACTGATAAGACTATCCACAACCGCGCATAATCTTCTCACGTTCAGCATAACGAAATATCATCGAAGAACTCGGAAAAACTCAGCCTATTGGCAAATAAACACCCCTGGACTTTTTTCTCACGCTCGTCTTATGCAAGTTCCCGGATGTAGAGTCACGCGCTTGGCGGAGACCACATTAGGCTTGTTTTCACACCGGAAAAAAACTAAGTCTTGGCCCGGGTCAACGTTCACCTGCAACTTTGCTCTCACCTAATTCATTTAACTCCTAAGGGCCGGTTCCCGAGACCAAAGACTTAGTGGTCACCTTAGAAAAGCCAACAATATCGTACCTTTCTGTCTCAGCCCGGATCAGGGTCATGGATCCGTTTAGCCAAATGAAACGAGAATGTAATACGATATTGGCCGATTCAGACTCTGCCAATCGTAATAACTTTGTCCCATCTCAGAGCTTTGCATGATGCTCTCCGGGAAACTTTTCTCAAGGTGACCAATATCTAACAATAAACTGCTAAACGGCACCGAAACCAGCTGTAGGCGCGCACTGATTTCAAATAACTGTCACTTCTAGTAAAGAGAGAATTGTGGGTAGGGACAAAAACATAGATGCGGGACGATTGGGGCTGGGGTGAGAGAGAGAAGGGGAGAGGGGGGGGGGAGGGAGAAGGGAAGGATGGGAGAAGGGGAGGGTTGGTTTTCGGGGTGGTAATTATGTCTACATCCACTTCTACACAAATCCCTAACCAGAAAACATGACTAGAAAAAAACCGACATCAACCGTCAACAACACAGTAAACAAGCTAATATTAGACATGGGAAGTTTTGAAACGTTACACAAAAAATAAGGTTTGCCGACCCGGTTTTCATAACTTCAAGTATAAATAGATCCATTTTTGCGCTTATTTGATAAACTGCAAATTCATGGCGAACACTGCAGCAGAGCCCACAACCTCAGCAGTTTTCTTAAAACTAGATTTTATTGAAATAGCGCTTTCGTTTTGCTTGGCGTATGTTCTAATTAATACTGTGACGAAGTTTGTTACATCGGGCAGGGTCCCATGGTGTAATGGTTAGCACTCTGGACTCTGAATCCAGCGATCCGAGTTCAAATCTCGGTGGGACCTGATTTCCTGGTATCAAAGTTTTTCTTCTCGATATTGTTGTAGTTTCGATTTTTGTAGTT
>JAHPZR010001677.1:0-7500 GCA_019787425.1 Platygyra sinensis
CCCTGGCGGAAATATAGCCGTGATTTGTCGACGCCCTAAAACGGCTCAAGGGCGAACAAGTGTCCAGAAAAAAACCGCAAAAAATAGGAAAACGCAATTTATTGAGAATGTAGCTTTCAGCTCTAAAAATATTAAATACGAAGATTAAGAAAAAGCTTAAAAACGCCATGAAAGAGTTATTGATTTATTTACTTTTTGCCTTTCGATCGTGTTACTGGTTTTGACCGGTTTTCAATAAACTTTTTTTTGCCCTAATACAAAACTTAGGGCGTGTGGGAGTCAAGATCATAATTTAACGGTTGAGCCGTCTTTTCGCTCGCTAATCCAGGAAATTGCTACATTCTTGATTTGAGAAGGTTCTTAATTACAGAGAAAGGTTCTTAGTACAGGATTGTAATATCTACGCTTAGTTTGCCCGGTTGCACCCTACTTCTGATAAACATGAACAATATTTCAGTTGCGGGCCGATATTAAATTATTTCCGGCTGGGAAAACCTATGGATATCATTTTTATTCGTGTGATTGGAGTCTCCGAGACACCCACAGTTTGGAAAACCAACCTTCGGTGTAGCTTGCAGTGGTTTTGGATTTGGGCAGTTAGTTAGACCGATGTCTTGTCTTTATTTTCCGGCGGGAAATGATGTTTTCTGCTTTGCATGTCGAGGTTGCTGAAAAGCGCCCACGCTTCGAACACGAGTTTTCATGGTTTTTGACGCCTACATCTCCCGCTACTCCCTTAAAAGCGCCCTTACCGGTGGAGGCAGATCACTGTTCACCGGCTAAGTTCTAAGCTGAAAGTTGTTCCGTTTTCAGCGCTTGCAAAATCGTTGCCGGAAACTCCGGCCAAGAGTAAGTGACGGGATAGCCGTCACTTTCTATAGCCAGAAAAGAAAATGTTTTGAAGTCCAGGACAATCTTCGACTCATCATGTTGAAACGAAATTTTGAACAGCTTTATTTTTAGGATTTTAAGGAGGCAATTTATGTTTAAGTCGTTCTCGGGCAATCGAGGCTGTAGAACGGTTCAAACCGTACGGCCGGATACTATTTTCGCCGCGGTTTTTGTGCTGAACTGCAAGAAGAGATGTGGGCTGAAAGAGTATTGTAGACGATTTTGCTTAGATCATTTTCTTTCAATTCATTAAAAGCTACTGTAGGGACTTAAGGAAGCTACGACGCCGACGCCATAGAAAAGGTCGATTAAAAATGATGAATTGACATTTTACCCGTCTACGAATCTCGGGGATACTCCCTAGTCATTGTTTGTTTCTCTTTGCCAAACCATCTCTAAACTGGTTTTAGAAATGACACTCGTAAAATTCGAAATATAAATTTTAAGAAATATCCTTTGTGGTTCACGTACTCCACACAACGCAGAATTTGGTCATTTCACGTTGTTGTTTTGCAGAGGAGAGTGAAGAAATGTACAAAGATTTATAATGCACGTGCACAGCCATTGTGCTGCTTCTTCAAGTAAACCTTTTGTATAGGGACCTTCCCGTTGCCGTTACCCTGGTGGTTGTCTTAAACTCCCTGTTATTATTATTATTGAGCATATGAATTATCCCGACAGATATCCAGCCGTCAAGTTGTTTTTATTCACATCTTCCAGTATCCACCATTCTTCGCTTTATTTTGGTTGCTGCATGTTTTGTTTAGACTTTCATAAATTCCGTTTTCAAAAGATAAAGTCGATTTGCCTCGAGTGTATTTTTGTTTTTCATTCGTTTTAGTTTAGAATCACTTAAATAGCTTTCACATTACCCACATGACGACGGCAGGGAGCTTTAGTCAGCAGAAAGTGATAAACAAAATTGTTCACGTCACATAAAATGTGGGTTTATTAAAAAATTAACAGAAGCGAGATCAATGGAATATATTTACTATATATATCAGTACGGCACCAAACCTGGGCGGCGGCCCTAAAGGATCTGTCTCTGTTTCTATTTATACATACTTCTGTTCTTCACCTGTACCTTCTGGTCGACTGATTTAAATTGTAGTCTTTTTATGTTTGCCAAGTTGTGATATGCAGTCTGATATCAGTTCAGTTTCCAATCTGGCATTTACCAGATGGCACACCTTTGACGGCTTGACTGACACGCCTTCAACTTGACTGAATTTCCGTTACTCTGGAAATTACTACAGCAACTTGTTTCCGCTTCCTTGCTTGGTTTATTTGACTGTTTTTACCGAGCGGGGACTGGCAGTTGAACTTTCATTATTTAAATAACGGTACAATTCTATTTGGTTATTCTGCCGCGTATCACGGCTGTTAGGAAATGAGTTCTTCCGAAATCTGAAGAAAATCGCATCTGCATGTGCTCTAAGTTTCTCAATAATCCTGAAGATTTTGAACAAAAACAAAACGAAAAACAATAAACACTTAATCCAAAAAAGGGACAGTGGCAAAACCGTACATTTACAACAGGATTAGTAAAGATAATCTTATAAATGCCAATGCAAGTAAAAAAAACTGCATTTGTCAATCAAGCTAAGGAGAGAGGCAGGAATGGCTGCCTTGAGTGCAGACGCCCAAGGCTTGGATTTCTTTATGTAGGCAGGGATGGGAGGGTGGAAAGAAGGATACCGGAGAAGGTGGGAGGGGAAAGTAGGTATGGCGGGAGGAAGAAAAAAGAAAGAAAACAGTACTTTCCCAAAGTTTATGTTGAAATTCAGTCCTCAATGTCTAACAACTAAATCATACAGTCTGTCTACTTGCTGATTTTGACCAAAAATGGTTCTGTTTTTTCTGTCGAAAGGCATGACAGTCTCACAAACTATGAGATGCTTTCATATTGGACAACACCCACGGACACAGAACATTTTTGTAAGCGTATTTTTTGAGAGGTTTATTAAATAAGGCCAGAAAAATTAGCACTGTTCAACACTAGGGTTTCATTCGCAACTTTCACAGTTTATAGAACCACCTTGTACAGCATAATAAACCACACGAAGGTACTGCTCAATAGCTTTTATTTGAATGGTCACACACTAGGGTTTCATCCACAGACTTAAAAGTTAGAACCACCTTATACAGTATAATAAACAGTACCGCATGAAAGTTCTTCTCAATAGCTTTCATTTGAATGGTCACACACTAGGGTTTTATCCACAGACTTAAAAGTTAGACCCACCTTGTACAGAATAATCATGAACAGTGCCACATGAAAGTACTGTTCAAAAGAGGATATAATGTTGACTTTCGAAGCTAATATAGCCTGGTTAAATATCGCCTTTCTCAATCATAAGTCTATTATGGTTTCACTGCGTGTTTTTCCCACGCCTCCACAGACACTGCCATCAACAGAGTGTCGTACAAAACGGCATCTGTATTTTACAGGCTAATAATAGAAGATCATGGTTCTCCCGAATGTCAAAAGGTGTAACCGGCCACGTCATCGTCTTCTATTTAGACATCTTTTTTAGCCCGGCACACGAAGCCTGCAATTAAGCTCTCGGTACAATCGAACTTTTTTATTCGTTATTCTTCTTTTTCGCATGGCCAAACAATCTTGTCTGAGTTTTTCGAGCTGTTATCACACTGATGTGTTTCATACTCTTGAAAGCGAGTCATTGAGTCCAGATTTGGAGACTGCAAGGCAGCGAATGTTTGAAATTTTCATTCACAATGAATTACTTACAAAAGTAAGCTAAAAGTTTTTTTTTTTTGAAGTGAAGATAGGTGTAAAATAGCGCATGAAGAGTAATCGCACGTTACTATTTCAGTGGAACAGAAAACGTTGTAGTAAAAGCGCCCAAATGTAAATAAATTCATGGCGAAACAAAGGGAAATTGCGAAAGAATATTTTTGTAGGAGTTAAATTAAGGACAAGGAGTCCATGAGTCAACAGTTTGTGACGTAATTGATGTGTTTGGAGGCTTAAAGAAACAAACAAAATGGTAAATTTTGCCGTTGAATGATAAAACAATAAGAAATGTTCATCAATTCTTGACAGTTCCGGACATGTGATGCTAAATTCTTCACTTAAGCCCTGGCCAAACGGAGTCGCAAGTAGACGCAAGTTGAAAACTTGGGTCTACTTGCGACTCCGTTTGGCCAGGCCTGACGTGCACTTGCGTTAACGCAGTGACTTGCGATGACTGCGCTCACTTTGGTCAAGATCAAATCTGCACGAAGTCAAAGCAAGTTTTTCACCGTTTGGCCACCCAACCCAAGTCAACGCAAGTTGACTAACGTCCATTAACCTGTTATTAGCCAATGAAATACAGGATAGTCTGCCTTAAATGTCTTTTTTTTCGAGGAAACTTTCGAGTCCGTTTAGCCACTCAACGCAAGTCTCGATGCAAGTTCAACTTGCGTCCACTTACGACTACTTGCCGGTCCGTTTGGCCAAGGCTTTAAACTAAGTTTACTTTCAGTTCCTTCAGTCGCAAGCTAGACTTGAAACAGCATTCTTTTTAAACCCTAGACAAACGAACCGGCAAGTAGTCGCAAGTGGACGCAAGTTGAACTTGCGTGGAGACTTGCGTTGGGTGGCCAAACGGACTCGCAAGTTTCCTGGCAAGTACACGCAAGTCACAAAAAAACAATATTTTTAGGCAGACTATTTTCTGTTTGATTGGCTAATAATAGGTAAATGGACGTCACTCAACTTGCGTTGACCACGGTTGGGTCGCCAAACAGTGAAAAGCTTGCTTTGACTTGCGTGCAAATTTGATGTCGACCAAAGGGAGCGCAAGTCATCGCAAGTCAACGCAACTGCACGCAAGGCCTGTCCAAACGTAGTCGCAAGTAGAACCAAATTTTCAACTTGCGTCCACTTACGACTCTGTTTGGCCAGAGCTTTATAATGCAGGTATCAGAAGAATACGCACTTGCAGCCCACTCGTGCTGCAGTGCTCGCCGGGATCATGGCCACGACAATTCGTTTTCTCGGAGAGGCATGGGATGAGTCGTCGTTTCTCTTTGCTAAGGCATATTACGTAGTAGTTCGTACTGTTCGCCACGGAACCAGGCGATGAAAATGATTAGGTTATGTGTTAAGAATGCCATCAGACAAAAATCCCAGGATTGCACTGACGTGGGCGCCTGAAGGCAAGCGTAGAAGAGGACGGTTGATAGAGACATGGCGTAGAACAGTAAACAAAGCGATGGAACATCTCGGATTTCAGATCTGGAGTTAGGCTGAGGTTGCAGCCAGAGACAGAGTAGCTTGGAGGAGGAGGATCAATAGCCCCATTCTACATGCGGAGAGAAGGGATAGATGATGATGATGATGATGATGATGATGATGATGATGATGATGTTCAGCACGGATCATATTAATTTCTCTCTTCTTTGGATTTTTATTTTCGATGTCAGTCTGTTTGTTTTTTTTTTTAATTGTATATCATTTTAGAGGGCCTATGAATTCCTTTTGTTACTACTACAGCAACTCAATATGTACTTCAGGTCTGCTTTTTTTTCCTGAATCTTTGATAGAAATTTCCAGATTGCCTTGATGCCCTTTGAAGAGCTAACTTACAATATTGGCCATTTTTAAACGAAAATTTTGACCATGCCTCTCAGTAGCATGAAGAGAATATGAGTATTTCTTATCCCCCATCCCCTTCCCTGGGTGGGACGCTAGTCCATCGCAGGCCTACCCCCAGCATTAAGCTCGCCGGTATCAATATATACACCTGGGTAAAGAGAGACACTGTGAGAGTGTCTTGCCTAAGAACACAACGCAATGTCCCCGGCCAGGGCTAGAACCCAGACCGCTCGATCCAGAAACGAGCGCGTTAAACAGGAGGCCACCCGGCTTGCTCATTTCAGTGCATGTGCATGACTGTTAAAATGGCGCGATTTGGCGCCGTTGTTAAGATCTGAGGGAGGATGCCTTTGATACAAAATCATTGCCGACCGACCAAGATTGTCGTTAACTGCACCAGTTCAATACCAACTGAGGTAAAGATTTCAGATGCAAATTTTGAATTTCAGTTTAATTTGACAGATTTCATGACTGATTTGACGAAAATCAAAAATCATCAAAAAGGCCATGTGACAAAAGATTATTGAGGGATCCTGCTTGCTGTCAATTGTTGGGTAGGAAACGATGCTAAGGAAAAGCTATTTTTCGATGGGAATGTCTGAAAAGATTGAGCCGCTGAATCAGTTGGGTTTAGAAGAGTATTGAATGTCAGAGCTACGTTGGGCGTGGCCGGGACCACTCCTACATTGTTGTTCATTGTGGTAACCTACCTAGACAAAATCTAGATTCATTCTAGACTACATTTTCCGGATTACTCCATCCACCCTCTTTCAGTGTTGTGTAGGCCAACGTGAAATTCCGGCCACACCAACATCTGATAAAAACGAGTGCTAAGAAACACAATCGTCTAATTTGATTACACTTCCATTTTAAAAATTAAGAATTTGAGCCCTTTTTTCAATATCCGGCAGAGTGAAAAAGCTTAGAAAATTAAGTCATCGTTTTATTGGGGTGTGATTAAGCACGATAAACCGCATTTGACAGTCTCAACCAACAACATTAATTATTTCTTATCATCAAAACTAAAGGAACTTAGATTTTTCAGTTTTGTTGTTTTTAATCTGTGTCATTTAATCTTCGGCATCCTTATTTCTTTATGGATTATTATTGTCTTTATTTCTTTGGTGTTTTTCTATCTCAGTAAACTGTTATTGCCGGGTTTGTGGCCAAAATAACTCAAATTATCGAAAGGGAATATAGAATAACACTTTACTCAATGAGTGGGACAATTTTTCAGCATGCTCTACCAAATGTAATCGAGGCCAATGAAATAAAATATATCTTCTTGTTGATGATTTGTTTATCCTCATTAACCGTCCACATATTAATCATATGGCACTGTTGGGAGAAACTAGATGTTCAGGCTTTCTTTTGGGAGCTGGCTAGTAAACGCCTTCATATTACTGAACATTTACAAGATTAAGAACATTTTTTTTAAGTTTAATCGCGTATAACAACCTCTCTGATTAACATTTCAGGGTGTTTGACACCGGGGTTTGACATCAGTCTTAATTTGATATTACAGGCTTGTTTGAGTGTGAGCAACACTGTATTAACATCAGTAGTTTTTGCTAATGCGGTTTTTGATGCTAAGAATATCATTCTCTTTCAATAAGTCAAGCTTTTATTATAAAAGCACTTTTTTGAGTTGGAGAAAGTGTTTTGATTGATGATTCACATACCGATTACGCCGTGTTTATTTGCTTCTTAAATCTGAAATAGGGTGTGTGAAATCAGCGGATGACATCCCTTAAACCAAATATTATTTGTATCACAACAGTATTTTACGAAAGCCGTCTGCGAATGTAAGGTATTGTTGTAATTTAAGATGAGATTGTACGGGATTTAAACCACAACTTCTTATCAGCGAAAATAAACTTGATGTTTCGACGCCATGAACTGGCGGGATGTCTCTCTTTATCTGGTAAACTCTTACCTTAGAAACAAAACTAATTGAAAAAAATAGTTCTGGTTGTTAACTTCAATGGGCGACGTTGCGTGTT
>JAHPZR010001677.1:10000-12412 GCA_019787425.1 Platygyra sinensis
TCTTCCGATGATTTGATTTTTCATCGATTCGGCACGCCGGGGATCATTTGCAAGATACATACAGCACACCATAAATCGTGGTGCGGCTGCCCTGAAGTATGTCTCTGTTTCTATAAATAGGAATACTTACTATACTCTTCACCCTTCTTGATCCGATTTGAAACGGAAGTCCTGATAATATCCTGCCGAGTTGTGATGTAAAGTCCACATTGGTTATTGCTGAATTTTTCTAAGCTGGCAATTCATCAAATGGCGCACCTCTGACGAGTTTGACTGAGGAACGCCCTGCGCGGCAGACTGAATTTTCCGTTACTGTCGTGGAAATTACTACAGCAACTTGTTTCCGCCTTCCTTGATTCGTTTGTTCATTTGCACTGTTTTTACCGAAGCGGGCACTGTAAATAAATGGAATACAATTAATGCATAATCCATCAAAATATTTTTGCTCTGCGCGTGATTGGTCTAAACATCGTCACCTGGGGACGCGCAATATTTCCAGCTAAAACTGGGGGAAAGTCCGAGATTATAATCCCTTTCAAATCTTTTCGCCGCGCGCGATGGTCTAAACACGTTCACGTGACCGAAAACTGGGGGATATCCGAGAATATACCCCAATTTTCAAAAACTGCGCGCATTGCGTAAAAGATTTGAAGGATAATAAACACGATAGTCTCCATTTGGCTTGAAAACATGCTCGGATATTTGTCCTTGGGTATTATCTGTTCCTCAGAAGCTCACTAGCGCTCTCGGAAAAACTGTTCGCTTCTCAGAACAGATAATGTCCGTCGGAACAACATATCCTAGCATTAGTTATACGTCTACTAGCGTTCTTATCACGAAATGACGTCCTCTTGAATTGGCTATGACCTACTCACGTTCCGTATTCTGTGGATCGATTGGTGAGTAGCGTGAGCCCCAAGTTGTGCCCTGGTTAACAAAATGCGGCACTTTCCTGTGGCGTTCTCGAGGTTGTCACTCTAAAGTAGGATTTTAGATATAAATTTTTGAACAACTTAGTAGATTTATACTAAACAATTACAGTATATTATTTCCGCTTCTACGATTTCTACCCGTGATAGTTAGACTCGGGCTGCGCCCTCGCACAACTATCACGCGATTAGAAATCGCGAAGCGCATAATCTAATTGTTAACTAGCATATTTTCGCAGCAAAAAAAACAAAAAAAATATATGTTCTATATAAAACGGTGCAATTCTATTAGGTTATTCTGCTGCGTATCACGGCTGTTTCGGATATGAGTTCTTCCGAAATAACGGCAAATCGAGCACCTGGTGCTCTCTAAGTTTCTCAATAATCGCTGGGGATTTTGAAAAAAAACAAGAACCAAAAAAAAAAACACTTAACTCTATAAGAAAAGACAGTCGCAAGACTGTACACTTAAACAGAATAAGCATGGATAATCCTATAAATGCCAGAGCAATAAAAATTACTGCATCTGTCAATGAAGTCATGCCAATGAGAGCGGAAGAGATGATGGCCTTGAGTGTAGACGCGCAAGGACTTGGACATGTTGGATTTCTTTATGTAGGCAGGGAGGGAGGGTGGAAAGTAGTGATACTGGAGGGAGAGGGTGGGCCATGGAGGGAGGAGGGTGGGATGGAGGGAGGGAGGGTGGGATGGGGGATGGCGGGAGGAAGATATGGAAGAAAGAAAACAGTACGTTGGAATTGAAGGAAACTGGAAATACTAGTTTACTGAGATAGAAAAACACAAAGAGATAATAATAAACCATAAAGGAACAAGAATTCTTAAGGATGGAGAAGATTGACACGGATGAAAAAAACTTGGGCCGCAAAACTGTTCATATGCGCTCACCGTCACGTGACCCCTATAAGTGTTCAAAGGCTCTCAGACGAAGCTAAGCTGGCTCTCAAACCCGAATCGATCTGTGATTAACACTTGAACGTTACCTAAAACTTGTCTTTCAAGATTAGTTTGTACACAGGACCATAGTAAACTATGCTAAACCTTTAGACAACTCAATAACTTAGAAGTAGCTTCGAATTCGCCTAAAAAAATATGTTAATTGTTCATGGCTTAATAATTTTTTTGGGGTATATTCCGTTTTTATTCCTGACGCATCTACATTAAGTTAAAGGTACGTTGTTATTTGTAAGAATCCTAGATGTGTTTTATTAAGCCTTGGCAACTTTGACCGTACTCGATGGAACACACGACACGCAAACGAGCTTGACACCATTTGGTCATTTAAAAAATCTACCTTTCAGTTAGTGACCTTAATAAACACACGCACAGGCCACACTTCTTCCCAAAGTACAATACAAAGTACATTCTTCAGGTCTTTCGATGATTCGCAGCCTGAGCCCGCCGTCTAGATAGCAGTATCGGAACAGCGGCCGCTGCCAATATGTCAGGCCCAAAAGTGGTCGAT
>JAHPZR010001678.1:0-42500 GCA_019787425.1 Platygyra sinensis
GCATAAATCAGAAGTCAGATTTCGCTATATGTGTGACGGTTAAAAGAATAAATATCGTAGCTATGTAATTTTGACGGCCAACTTGATATTATGCCTGTGTACGTTGTTACTATTAGTAAGAACTCATTTCTGTGCTTACAAATAAGTATAGCCGGCAATCGCACAAATGCGAGTGCGATTGAGAATTTACACTGAGAGTCAGATACCTGAAAATTCTCCCAAAATTGGCCTTTAGGCGAGTGCAATTTGAAAGAATTTTCACGAGTAGTGCAAATCCTTAATCTATTGAGTTTTCATACGATTACTCATTTATTATATGATAGAAAAATTTACAAACACGCGCGTATAAATTTGCAATGCAATGTAAAATCAACGATAAAATTATCTGCTCTCAGCTGAACATAATTTTCCATGTCATATATTCATGATAAGAGATTAAATCTTACCGACTTTTTCCAGTTGCTTTGAAACAAACTTGGAATTCTCCCATAATCTGCCGACAAATGCGAAATGAGAAGTATTTTATTGAGCTAATTTACTGTCTTATGAATTGGCAATGGGATTATACTGAATGAAATTAGTAGATACATCATTACCTGGCTTTCATACACTTTGCAAGGATGACTGAGTTTTGCAGTGACGTGAAATCGTTCTTCAACATTTGAAGCTCTGTCAAACCTGAAGAGGGAAAGCGTTCAGTTCTCGTAATGTTAAGCCTAAAGTGAACGAGCAAGTTGTCGTTCGAAAACTAGAGTTATGCCAGTGACTGGACAGTTGGACTTTTTCTTTTTTTACAGTTAAGGGTCGTCAACAGCTGTGCACAGGCTCCTGCTGGAAGGGTCTGACCTGGGCTAGGTGGAAGGGCCCCTTTCCTTTTCCTTTAGGAAAATGTTTTCAAAGTTCAGGCCCGCTTTCTCAGTCTTCGCCTCATCCTTGACTAGAGGGCCTGTTCACAGGCTTGCCGTCAACAATGTTGCTGCTGAATATTTACACTTTATTCTTTACTTACAGCGTGTAATTCTTTGTCCTGCTCGGAAGATTTTCTGGCGACAGAAAAACAAATACAGTAATGCAACAGAGAACAATGTCCGTGACAGTTTTTGTAACATTTTGAAGGCGAAAAATTAACCCTTTTGGAAACATACAATATAATCCTTTAATTAACTTCAAATGGAGTATTTCTGAAAATTTGACTGACATCGACACGTTATCACTTCAATTGATAATGGTCTTTATTCTCGTCACTTATCACCTCCACAGCAAATTACTAGAGGCCGTTAGCCTCAGACGTTAATGTACAGAACTCACCGTAACATCTTGGTTCAGAGAAAATTCCGCTATAGCGAGAGAGCCAAGCGTGGCTTGAATGAGGCTGTAGAATGGATAATAAATGTCGACTTTATTGATACGCTAAAATGTACAAATACAAACACCATGATAAAGGTAGCTAGAAACTCTTACCAATTGACCTTTTGTTCCGTAGTCTTGATTCTTCCATTGATTGGAAACCTGCTCATGTATAAATTCGTAAAACAGTACCGATTATATGCGGCACTGCACTTGACTTTTGTAAAAGCATTCGGTAGCGTTCTTACAGTTGGATCAATCGCACTAGACACATCGAGTTCAACTCGTCTAACTACAAAATATGACGCACAAAAAGACAATGCTGACAAAATTGAAAAGAAAAAGCTAATTAGGACCTCGGCCGCCGATCCTCGCTTCCCGAGAGACAAACAGCGTCAGTGGGAAATACGCGACGATCAGCTGGCAAATCCTCGGAGAAGCTAGAGCCGAATTACCGACCCAATCGGAAACGGCACGAGTCCCTTAGAACATGCCACGTGAAACTTCTGTCAGCAGTTTCGCTTGTCTCGCTACAACATCGACCTTTGAAAACCCCTGGCTCAGGGGCTTCTCGAAGACATGTCAGTGTAGGTTATTTAAAGTATTAGTGTTTACCTTATAGTTTCCTTATTTTTGTCCTTGTTAAGAGTATTCAGTGCTCGCTTTTCATTCACCCTTAGCTTAACATCGGAAAATTCCTTGCATTTTGATACTATGGCAACCTGCAAATTGCACGATAACAGAAGTATAAGCCAAGTGCATCGATTACTCAAGATTCGTTTCAAAATCTTCCTAACTACAGCAAAGCAGAGTTGCTTACCATGTCACTTAGGTTTTCAGTTCCTTTGATTTGAAGGAACTGTTTCATGGAATCGTAAGCGATGCAGTATCTGGCCATTAAACGACCTGCCTCTGGAATAAATGCAAAAGAAGCCCGCATTATGGTTTAGGAGATTAAGATGTATAAAAGGATCTCTATAAGACGTAAGACCTAAAATTCATTCTCAGAACCCAATAAGGATTTTTTAATCTCAATAGGATAGTAGCTTCTCAGGCTGGGTTCACACTTGGTGCCTAAGCACGGTGCCCGAGTACGATTCTCGCTCGGCACTGACTAATGAGAACACACCTTTTTTCCACCAGAATTCGAGCTCAGTGGCCGTGCCCAGGTACAAGTTCTCGGCCTTGTACTCGGGTACTTAGTGGCACTTGGGTATTTGGAGCACCAGTGTCTAAAAACTATTTTGTGCCTGTGCCCGGGCACCAGGGCTCGGGCACCAAGTGTGAACATAGTATTAGAATTCACTTGAAACCGTCACGAGCCTGAACCAGTCAGTTTCGTTTTCAGATAGAAAGGCTACATTGCATTCACAGATACTGCCGGACGTCATTGAGCTACAGCCAAGTGTAGATTCCCTCATTTGGTCTTCTCCCAAAGTTAAATTCATACACCCATTCTCCAATTCCTTAATTCATATCAGAGCTATGGTATGGTTATGCAGCATACAATGTTATTATTCATTCAAAATATTTCCCCTTTTTTGATTGGTTAAAACCACACGCATAATTCACCATAACCAGCTGCTGTTCACCAAATTTGGAAAGAATCTTCGTCATATTGAATCAATGACGTCAAAGTGTAGCCCGCTGCAAATTATTGAACCGTTGACCGAGAAAACCTAGGGACGAGATTGTGTTATTTTTTGTGAGCGGAAAAGTATGGGGAAATATTTTGAATAAATAATAAAGCAATTATTGAATTTGGCTTTCTACTCAGCCTCATTCAATAATTGCTAAGTATTTTCATTTACCAGTGGGCTTGAGATCAAATCCGTCATCCATCTTGATAAGCCCAGCCTTTTCCAACGTGTTTAGGCTCTTCAAGCAAATACCTATGAAAAACAAAAAGCAAACAATAAGAGCCGAAAAAAAAGAGTTAGCTTATTAGATTGACGAGCAGTTTCTAAATGAAGAATCTTTACAGAGCATCAAGAGAAACTTGCGATACCAATCGTGTATTATGTGGGCCATAGGAACAGATCAATGCGATGTTTTCCAAATTTAAAGAATGATCGAAGGTTCTACATTGAATACCTACAGGAAGGTTCGATGGCCTTTTTCGGTCCTTTTAACTACCGAACTGTGCTAAGGTTCTAAATGTAGTTGTACCTTGTAGCTTTTGTTCCAGACTTTCTTTCTCAAGTCCCTCCGGTATCCCTATATAAGAACGAATTACAATAGACAAGAACAAAGCTTCAAATCGTCACGAATAAAGTGTTTAAAGAATTAACTACAGTATTAATTCTAAAGAAAATTACCCCGAAAGAGTTCAAGGGATACAAAGTTGCTTGTTGATACAAGCAGTAGCTACTTCATAGATTAATTTGACGAAGCACTCTACCATGCACCCTGCCTGCTTTATTAAGTTGTCTCGGGATGCAATCGATTTATTGTGAGTAGCATTACTAATAAGATTGGGGAACAGCTGTCACCGCTTTCTTCTTCAACTACTTCTTGCGTCGAGCCCATAGTTTGGCATCTTGTTTTCCCACTGCTTCTTGGCTATTGTAGCAAGACAAAGTTCTCTTGATTTTAGGAGCTGAGAGGTGCAAACTGTAGTATTTTTCACTGGCTTAGATTATCATAAAATGCTTAACAAAAAATGCTCCTTAACCTTCTATAAGGAAGGGTTCTCATGCACAAAAGCAACAAAAGAACTAGCAAAGGTTCGTTCACAGTTTTAAAGCGCAGAAATGCAAACTCACCATAATGCGTAGGATTCTTTAATATCCTTATATATAGGAAAGTGGACTTCAACCATTCCATGGCAATGGACACGTCTGTGATGGTATTAAGCACGATCTCTGCATTCAAGTGCTCGATTAGGTGATGGTGCAAGCTAGTAAAATAGTGATATCACACTCATATTTTTAAAATCTTTACTTTCACAGATTTTCTACTATAATCGTTATATTTTAGATTAACGGCATGGCACTTATTGCTACTGTTCTTGCCTGTTTCAACTAGGCGAAGACCTTAAACAGACTACTGACTACTATCCACGATGTAAGAACTAACACACTCAACGGCTGCTGCATGATTTGAGCACCAACGATATCTAAAAAGTACCTTTAGCTTGGGCGGTCTGTTTTTCCATTACAGACAACGATATTCTGTAGGAAATTATTCTTTTATCCATCTAAAAATTATTCTTATCTCATTGATATTCAAACGACTAATCGAAAATTTGAAAGCATGAATTCACGGGCTGTCACATAGTCTAAAACGGGGCAACAAACCGCCCAAGTTAAAAATGGTCTATAGAAGTATCGAAGGCTCCAAGTATTCACTATCTCGTTACTACCTTATAAGCTGAGAAACTGCTTTTCTTTCATAAATCTAACAGCACGTATTGCACTATGCCAGCAATAAATGGACATAGCGAATTCAAGACTAGATTAGGGCTTGTCGAAGCGGTCTTTCCAATGACATGGTTGTGACTCTTGATGCGTATGATTATTAAACTGCATGAGTAAGATTTTTTTTGTAACGTAACAAACCTGCTTTCTAACTTCTGAGTTCTATCAAGTAAACCTGTGTATTTTTCCTGCAACGCAACGTAATTAAAATGAGTAACTGGTAGAGATGCATCTTGATTTGGTTTATAGTGTTCCAAGCTCTCTGGGCCACTCGTTGAGTTTTTTTACAAGTGTCAAAATTGACCAAAATGGCGACAAACTCAATTTCGAAAATTAATCGAAAAGGGAAAGGATGACTTATTGCTTCAGCGTTAAAGTAAATCATGTATCTTAAGCATTAGAAGAGAGAATGAGAACAAATACACTCAAAAAGGGTTTCTCGTATTCTTTGATTGTTGTTAGGTAGATAGGTAGCTAGATGCTTATCATAAATAGACTGATGGAAAATAATACAGTGGGTAAATAAAGTAAGTTGTCGTATCGTTCCAAAAAAGTTAGACCGACCTTATTTGCATTCGTTGTCAAGATGACTGCAGTGGCAGAGGTATCAAACTGAAACGGAATCAAGACTTATCAAGCTGAGCTGGTAAGTTGGTTATTATGGCTTTCAAATAACATGAATTACCTTTAAGTAATATATCAAACACGACAGACAGTGCTTCATCGGGATCAGATCCAAACACCGAGAAGAGAGTTGAAAATACGACACGCAGCGGAGTTTTGATGAAATTTGAGGTGTTTGGATAGCCGATGAAACACTGTCTCGAGTGTTTCATATATCTTCTTAATCAAACTGACAAAAACTAAGAGTAAACGGAAAAGTAAAATCATCAAAATCTATGCTAATTAAGACCAGGTATCCAAACCTCCTTCGCGGTTGTGCTTTCCTTTGTTTAAACTTGATCAATTATTAATGAGTTTGAGAACTAGAAATCAAGGTCAGAAAAGCTTGGGGTGGGGGGACTCCCATATAAATAGGTCAGGGATACTGTTGTCTCACTCAGGAGTGTAACTCACGGATTAGTGTCTCACTTAGGCTGTTTAGCGTGCCCCCAAAAGTTATTACTGAAATAAACGCTGTCATGTCCGTATTAGTTCAAATAAAGCTCAGGGCACACCCAGATTGGTCTCCTTCTGTGGCTTAATTCATATTTTCAGTCAAGCATTCCCTACCTTTTCACGTAGGATTTCCCCCTCCCAAGGTGGAGAAATTTAAAAATCAACCGAAGAACGAAGCGCAAAGTCGATATGAAATTACAAGAACAATTACCTCATTAAACTGAATACGTGGCAACTAACCTGTGGCCTTCCAGCCCTTCCAATCATCTGTAGTATTTGCGTCTCGGAGTACTCTTGATATACTCCCATCACGTAGTGTGCAGTCGACTTGATGATAACAAGATGAGCTGGAAGATTTACCTAACAAAAGATCTCTTGTTAAAACAGACAGTGAAATACTCGGACCAAAATGACCTTTACTTATAGTGTGAGCTATTTGTTTTATACCTTGCAATGTTGCTTAGCTGTATGAACAACTTTCGGTTTTCAGATTGGACATAAGTATAAAAAATGTTTTAAGTACTCTTACGTCTTTAACGCTTCTATCGGCTTGTGAATGTTCAGTTCACGTGATCAGTTCTGACAGGGTCAGATGAAAGACTAACTAACCAAGTCCCTAAAACTATTCCGAAGCAATCCTAGTTAACGCAAGTCTTGTGTGGTTATAAAGTCCCCCAATGTTTCCTGCATTGATGCATAAAATACTTAGTAAAACACTTATTAATATCTAGTTTTCAATTCTGGCAGGGTGAGATTTTTGACTAGCTAACATTATACGTTGTTTTTAAGTCCCTAAAACTACTCCGAATCAATCAAGTTAACGCAGGTCTTGTGTGATCATAAGGGCCCTCAATGTTTCCCACCGATTAGTGCATAAATACTAATAAAAAACACATTAATCTAGTTTTCATTTCCATATGAACTAAATTTAGCCTAAATCAGAATCGCTACTTTAATTTACAGGTACAGTATGAAAACGAATTAAAAAACTTACCCCTACAGCCAGAGTACTGGTGGCAACTGAAATCGTAAGAAAATGCGAGACGCACTTAATTGAGACCTCGTTTGCCAAATTTAGAGTTCGAATGGTACGTATGTATGTTGAAAGGCAGGGCCGCAGCCAGTATGAGGTAACCGAGGCACTTGTCTCAATAATTTGTTTCCTTTCTGTTGTTTTTGTTTTTGAAGGAAGAAAGTACAGTACTACTAAATACCTGTTAAAAGAATTTAATCATGGACATTGTCTCTTTCATAATTTGTTTCTGGCTACAGCCCTGAAATAAAAGGGAAATTCGGGAACAAGATAACAAGACTCTGTTTACTTACATAATACAGGCAGGTCACCTTTGATGAACATTGTCTCGATGTTTCTACGGTCAGCAGGATCAAGGCCTGCATGGTGATAACCTATCCCACATATCACGAGCTCTGAAAATAGAGGAAACACGAAAGGATTAAAGCACATGTAGATTTACATGTAGATTGATTTAACTTGGTATACCATGTTAAAAAACCCAGGAGAACTCAGTTGTGGGTAGATAGGGAGTTAGGACGGTTGAAAATTGAAACAGTCGAAGTTATCTGCAATAAACTCACCCCTTAATTTAGAATCATGAAGAGAATTAGCAATCCTTTGAAGCCTTTATGAAATAAAAGAGATCATGCAAACGTTACTTTAAAAATCAAGAACTCTGTGTTGGTTGCTTCCTTAGAAGAGCAATACAGTACAAAGAAAGAGTAATGTGGAAGACTTTTATCTTTTATCTTGTAAGAGAAGGACCAGTATCGGTTGTTAAACAAGATTTCAGCTTCAACACGAAATAAAAGTATCGTCACGTATGAAATTCAAATTTGTAGAGCAAGGATAAGTAGAGAAAATACAACACACTCAATAATTAACAATTATTCACCTCAGTGTCGGTGAATAGTTGTGGATATTTACTGAGCCGCGAAGCGGCGAGGTAAATATCCACAACTATTCACCGACACTGAGGTGAATAATTGTTTTAGTATATACCACACAAGCTGAATAACTAGCGGCCAAAAGAGTAACTTTACTTGTGACAATGTACCCAACCTCGTTCCCAGGGTCTCTTATCTCGATGAGAGACCCTGGGAACGAGGTTGCAATGTATCGACAAAAGCCATTTTGCTTTTGTTCGGCTGCTCGGAGGTGAATAGTACTTGGCTAATCACCTCCGAGCTAGCCAAGCAGCGCGCGCGAAAAGTACTATTCACTTGTGTGGTATATACTAACAAAGAGTATTACAGTAGCTCTGATGCGTGTTTGCTAATACCTTTGCCTGTGCTGTGAGTTCATGATAAATCGTGCGTCTTTCACAAGCATCTGTGCTGCTTGCTGAGTGCTCTTTCGGGTTGAACAAAACTGTAGGGAAACAAAGCAAAGCTATCAATCTTATGCATGCATATGCTACAATGAGAGAGCTAAGATGTTCGTTAACTTTCCACGATACGTAGAAAGAACACCGGGCATTCCTCGTAACACACACAACAGAACTACCAAATGTATATATCCATTCCGATAATTGGCTGTATTCTAGACTAATCTGAGTGGTACTCTTAATTGCACCTGTACTTGGAGGATGTTACGTAATGATTAAGGTTACTATTCCTTAAAAGTATTATTATTGAATGGAACTTCTCACAACAGAGCTAGAATGTATAAACATTTCATTTAATGAATATTTAACCAGTTCACTGCCATTTCTAGGGAGCTGGCTTGGAGCCTTCAATTTTTTCAAAAAAAAAGTGTGAAATAACTGTAAACTGCCAAATGGGGTAAATAAAGTTTTGTTGTTGTTTTTGTTGTAGTTGCTGTTGTCTCAGCAGAATAATATTTTTATATTTCCTTCTTTGAATTTCGTAGTACTTTTTTTTAGTATTACCATATCCATCGGACAGAGCCCCCTTAAAAACTTGAATGTTGCCTCTTTTTTTCTCGCACATTAACTTTTCAGTTTTGCTATGGTTCGTTGTGTCAATAGCCTCTTCCAGGCGTTCAGTTTAATGAGGCAAAGCGCGAGAAACAGCGAGCGGAAAAATGAAAAACAGTGCGGCGAGAAGAGCTTGCGCTTCTTTCATTTTCCCGCGCGCTGTTTTATTGCGCTGCGTCTCAACTAACTGAACTCCTGGAAGGGGTTACTCTGTCGACTGATAACATTATTCATTTTTAGCCCTATAAAACAATATTACACTAACTCGTCGCGGAGTTTTGCATGCAGTTTTATATTATTCATATGATTTCCATATTGACAATGATTTCGCAAATCAAACTAATAAGTTTGTATCAAGTAATAGATTTTGCTTACCACTAGGGTGGGCTTTCGATCGGAGTAAGTCTGTATGATTCCACTCAGTTTATAATTCAGAGACAAGTCAAATCGAAAGTCCGAGTAGTTATTTCCTTTAGGGAAGCCAAGGACAACCTTTCTTAGCTTAACTGGTCTGTGTGAATCGTCCATACTGTAAAGAAACGGAACAGGATAACATCAGAAGAAAGTTTAGTAATGGTACATTGTAGCCTTGGCGAAAAATTTGTACCGTCTTTCACTGAAACGTCCGAGAGGTTAGGGAGTTTAATGAAATGTTTATGAAGCAAGAACGTACGATAAACAGATTTTTCCTTTAGCATATTTAGCCGAGTCGATAGTACACTCCGCGGAAGTCTGCACTCAGTCTCACAAATCTCTCTAGAGGCGACCTGGTTGTCGTGTGAAAATAAACCTCCATATCCCTGAGCCTGTCTTTACTTACCTGTAATGTGATGCTGGAGAGTCAATTCCTCCGAGCCAAGCCGCGATCTTTTTGTGACAAAGAAATGGAAAACACTGTTATCTAAGTTTACGCGGTTGCATGTCAAAGAATTAGGGTTAACTTACCCCGACAATGTAGTGTTAGGGCATAATATAGTTGGCTCCCAGAACAAAGCATCGATTTCCGAGTTTACTCTAAGTTCAAGCAATCATAGTTTGTTCTAGCTAGTTGTCGTTTGGTTAGCTGGAGAGCTGTTCAAAGAGCGGCAAGTGAAAAAAACTCAGATTTTTTTCTCTTAGCAGTTAGACAGCGACCGAGTTTGTAGGTGCATGTATGTCTTAGTGTTTCTTAACTTACGTCTTCAACATTTGGTATGGTGGCTGAGATGGCTATTAACCGCATGCTCGCTCTTTCCAGACAGTCCTTGTTTCCTGATGTGCTATTTCGAGTCATGGTGGACTGAACGGTCTTCATGCGACTGATAACAGCTTCTACAGTGGCGCCTCTCGCATCATCGTTTAGGAGATGAACCTGCCAAACGATAAGGTTACTATAAGTGTTTTTTGTTGTTGTGAGCTTTTTTTGTCTTAATACTGTCGCTTTTGATATTGAATATAAATCCATCCACATGTTTTAAGCGCGCGAATTGCAAGCTATGTCGGGACATGGGCAAGATTCTTGTACTTACGTAAACCACATGCGGTACTTATCTTTCAGTAAAATTAAGGGGCACCCTCTTATGTCTTTATAAACTACGCAACTAACGCAGCAGCCTTGTTCCTTTTCTTCAAAAATTGGTTGATCTACAACATGTCCGCCCTCAAGCCATACTACCACACAACTGCCTCCCCATTATCCTACGTAGTTTTGAATTTTTAAGCTTCAGTTTTTAATCCCGCATAATAAATTGTAGTATCGTAGATAGAGGACCACTCGCTGCGCGGTATTCCGATTTTGCTATCACTCGTATGGTTAGAGAAACGCTAAACGATCTTGCCTAAATACTGCTCTAAACGCCTAGCTTTACAGCTCAAGCCAACATACCTCGTCAATGAGGAACAGCTTCACCGATTGAACCAAAGATCGGTTGTCCCTCCACTTTCTAGTCATGCTGTCCCATTTTTCCTGTTGATATGAAGAAAAAGTTAATTTTCACTATTAAACGCAGTCGAGGAAACAAGTGCCATGTTCGACCCTCACCCATATTTTTCAAATATTTAAGGTGACTCCGACCCCTCTTCCGGAGAATTGTTTGGACATTTCACAAAAGGACGCGTTTTAACATGCTGCAAAAGCGATCATTAAATATTTAGTATAACAAAATCGGGTATTTGAACACGCCCTTGAGTTTCCAGCGCATAGGGTTAGCAGCCGACTATACTTTTGTTGTGATAAAAAGTAATGTATAGGGTTGACAGCAACGTTCCTAACAGTAACGCACAATTGCTGCATACCAGCTACCTCCATTGCAGCACTAATCAAGTACCGTGAATTATATCAAACTTACAGGAGTCGTCATGATAATGTGGACGTTTTGTAGTTCATAGTAGTCGTCTAGTTCGCTGTCGCCTGTCACTTCTCTGCATCGCAAGCCAAATGGTTCAAACTTGGTTGACCAGTCTGTGAATCGCTCGCTGCATAGCGCTTTCATTGGGGCCACTTGGATTGAAAAGATTGAGAGACGCTAGGTGAGTCTTCCTCTATGAAACTATGAGGAGTTCCACCTTACAACTACCGAGTTATTATGATCACTTTAATTCTTTTGCGACCAAAAAAAATCTCAGTAAGAAAATTTCTTCCTTATTATAAGTGAGCGCTGCAGCTAGTGCATGACCCGATGATAGTCGGATTAACGTAGTTTCTGTTAATTTCCGAAAACTGCTGAATGGGAAGGTAGTCAAAGGGGGCTAAAGGGACAAGTTGGACGGAGAAGGACTCCAGTTTGATAACATTTGAGTATTTCTGTTCTGCATCAAGTTATAGCTTTTTTTTTTGTCAGTTCGCTTTAAACCAATGGATTTCTGACTTCAGCACATGCATTGCCGTTTCCATTTGCGATTGAACTACGAAAGCAAACAGTTATTTAAGGCTAAAAGCAGTCACCAACGTTTACAATTCAAGAAAAATTCACAATATTTAGAAGCTTAAGGGAAAAAAAAGGCTAGGGCCACAACCTCCAACCACAAGAACTTCCGACAAACAAGCCACCATAAAGGGATTCTGCGGCCTTCTAAACAATTACGCTAGTGAACAATTTCCATACACTTTCTCTGTGTGTGATGATTAATGCTCAACATTGAGTTCAGTTAGATGTGTTGCGTTCCAAACACTTACTGTACACTACTTTGGACTTTAATGTTCCCTGTCCACTGTTCATGAGTAGCCGAATGATAGCCAGTTCAAAAATAACGGTTTTGCCAGACCCAGTGGGGGCGCACACAACGAGTGGTCTGTCAGTGTACATTACCTGTTAACAGGAGGATTTATAAACTTAAATCAACATGAAATGATATGGGTTTGACGCCTTTTCTACCAATACAGGCACGTTAGCGAACAATTAAAGTCTTTTGACACTGATCATCGTCTTATGAGTACCTCCCTTTCTTTACATTTTGTCATTGTCCATGTAAGAAGGAGGCAACCACGCGGCAAGGAATGCAGAAAGGTGCTAACTTTTGCACGACATTGCTATTGTTGTATCATACTTCTGATTGGCTCAATCAGCAAAACTCGCCAAAACTTCAGGTAGCTGCATATCTATTTATCCCTAATTGATCAACTATTTTCATTTCAACAAAATCTCTTCTAAATCTAAATACCACAGTAATCCTATGTGGGGAACATTGAAAAATTGGAGGCTTTTATTGTCTTTGTTTTACGACTGTTGTGATTGGTTGAAACATTTACACACAAAGAAAACTACCTTTCAGAATAGAGTTTAAATACATTTTTTTCATAAACCTGCTTTCCATCAGTTGATAAATTCTTGGTCTGAAATAACAACCGTTTCAATGTGGGGAAAGCTTATTGCCGCAGAACAATAGAAAATGGTACAGTTCTTACTTGGATCATTACTTAAGTAATTCAAAAAACAGTTTCGAATTATACATGTACTGATAAACGTAACTCTAAATGTAACTTATATATATTTGACTTTCTCTTTTTTTGTTATCCTGAAAATGTTATAATTTGGTAACATAATTATAGAACACATTTTTACAGTTCACATGCCGCATTACATCATCACAAGGAAATGGTGCTAGATTTGCCATACAACAAGCAAACTTAGACACTTTCTTCAGGATCATGCAGTTCTAGTCCAGAGACTTACCTCGTCAAACACTTTCGACTGTACAATATTGAAATACGGAAATTTGCTGAAAACCGAACGAAATGGGTTAGCTTTGTATTATCGTTAAGGCAAGAATTTAGCCACGAATTGTGAACAAGTAACATGTTAAGTCTACAATTGGTTTCATTAGAAAGATGGCTGCCTGTGCCTCGAAATCTTATAAATTTTACAAAAAGTTCAAGTTTTTGAACTGCAAGATATAGGGGCACATTTTTTTAACGCTAATCCTAGAAAGCTTTGCTTTACTGGCATTCGTATGATACGAATGCCAGTTTTTCTCAAGTGTAAAGTTAAATGTTGGACAAAAGAAATGCGTTATCTTTATTAAATAATTACTTTTACCTAAAAACCTCCTTTGAGAAACTGGGCTCTGTTATTTTAAAGTTTTTGCAACAGCGTTGTTTGTATGTATCTCACGAGTAAACGCTCCCATTCGGTATTTGCGTTGTCCGGCGAAAGATAGTAACGTACAGTAGGAGCCAAGGATGATAGCGTATATAAGCGGTCTTTAAAGTAATGTAGAATATATAGTAGTTTCAATAAAAAGCTAAATTGAAGTGACACATCAACGATCAAATTCAGAAGACTAATTACCGCCTTTTAAGTATCAAAGGATACGTATTTCTTTGACTGATCGTAGTCCTATCGATGCATTTGAAGTACCAGGTTGATCACCGAAAGCTGCAAAACGAAACAAGGAAAGAAATCAAATGTTAAATATTAAACTAGTTTTTATTCTGATATATTTGTTTGGAATTTTGCACTGTTACAATATGTTACTATTGCTTTATATTTAAATCAATAGGCTCTTCATAAGTGCAGGGCCCATAATGATGCCAGCCTAGTACTGAAGGGGTCGCCCTGTATAACTAAAGATGATTTCAAGTTGTTACGACTACCAAAGTCTACGGGTGATTTACAGGCGGCCGTTTCTATTTTCCCGGTGGATGTTCTTTTGTCTATAGTTTGTGCAGTAACCACCTTCAGACCTCGCTATCCTGGCAATATTTAACCTCCTCATTTTGCTAAATCTCAATACAGAGTTTGGCATTTCTTCACCTGGTATAACAAGTCGACCTGGAGTGTCAAAGTTGTACTGCGGAGCTGCTGCATGGTACGACGTAGGATTCTCTTCATCTTCTGGGCTATAATCATTCAACGTCAAACCTACAAACGATCCAAAAGCAGTATTAGGTTTGCCGGACTAGATCATGCGTTATACATGTCGCTATGCCTGGAGGGTAGTGTGACACCAGATCCTGTTGTCTACGAAACGTTCTGCGTTCGTATTCAGATTAAATAATTTAAGGATAAATAGGTTATACAAGATGAATAATGACTGTGAAAGACCAATTAATTTTATACAGGGCGGTTTACAATTGAGTGTTGAAAGCAATCACGCAATAAATTTGGTTTTGGTTTTACTTCGGTCATGTTGAGATTGGCCGAATAGTCTAATTGGTGAGTAATTGGTTTGCTGTTGGTTTAAGGACACTCAATTGAAAACCGCTCTATATTACAGAAGGGCCATTCCGGTACTGACGTCCTATGTGCCATTTAGGCAAAGATAGGAAAGATGATAATCCCGATATACTGGTCCCTGATGTAAGGTATAGCTGTGAAGCCGCTGAAGTCACTCATCATTTCTGTCAGTTTTCAATCTTTTCATACCTTCTGAACTCCCTATACTCTCCAGGTCAGATGCAGTAAGTGGATTCCCTTGCTGGTTAAAGTCGTCACGTTGAGTAAACAACTCTGGAGAATCTTGTATGAATTCTTCTTCTCCATAATCAGCTTCGTCCTCTTCATTAGCTACCTGTGATGCCTGGAAGTATCTTGAACCAGTTAGCTGCGAGCCAATTGTCAGCCAGTCTTCGTGGGCGCTGCTCAATTGGCTTCCGTAGCTGCTCTGGAATGTACCTCCTCTTTTTTTGAACGAGGACATATCTGTAACTTTAGATGGTGCATGATTTGTCCTCACGTTATTGAAGTATTCGGAGTTTGAGTGAAAAAGCTGGGTGGAAGAGAGATCTCTTTGGGACATTTGTGAAAGAATGTCGTCCAGCTTTGGCGGTGAAGGAGGTGGCATTTGAACAGTAGTTCGAGCTGAAGCTTTAAATGGAGGCCTGCAAGATATTAAACCTGATGTACTCTCAAAACCACTCCACTAGGGGTTATAATGGTTCTTGAGGTTTTCTAGCATTTAAACGAAACTCGTGTTATGTTTTCACATTTTCATTCTGATTCTGAAGACTATTTTGTTCCAAGCCGAAAACGGCTTATCAGTCACAAAGGGTCAAATCAGTACAGCACCGGCCTAACATATACCACCTGCAAAGTTATAGCTCTAGTCAGCCAGTGGTCAAAATAGATCTCTGACGACTTAAAGTTTTCTCGTCATTAGTTTTTTGAACGCTAGACTTGCCATGGAATATATTACAAGGAATTATTCACGCTTGAAAAAAGTTTCAGGGCATATATTCAAGGAAGTTAAAACTGAACAATACTGACCGTCGCTAATTACGACCGCACGTGCTTTTGATGTCGTGGTACATTGCTTATAGCCGTCCTTTGCAAAACAGCAGCGTAAAGTTTAAAAATAAATGTTTAACTGAAACATTTTGGTTTGCGTAGGGAGTACTAGGGAACGCGACCAGGCAAGAAAGCGAAGTTTCTTTTTCTTCTATTTGTTTGGTGTCTTACATATTCATCTGTAAAGTATGATTTGATTGACAAAAGACTGACTAAACTGATCAACAGTATTGATCGAAAAAATCGCTACTGATCTCTCGCTTGGGTTTAGAAGAAGACTATTCGGACGACGACTTCCAAGTTGGACACTTATATAATGCTACGGTGCTTATATAATGCTATCAGTACTGAAGGAGAAATAACTATTTCTCCGAGAAATTGTGTTTGATTTTAATTTCTTTCGCGTTTAGTTTGGTCAGTTCCGCACAAGTCGACCAGGACAGATTGTTGAACCAATACGTGCGCGTTAAAACCCATCCGTGATTTTTGGAAAAAGACGTGTGAACGATTAAACTTCGACCAAGTGCTCAAAAAAAAAACTAGTCATTTCCTTACATTAACACGCTCTACGAGCATTTTAATATTGTTACAATAAGTTCGCTTCAACTTACACAAAACCTTGCTTAGCATATCTGAATTGTGAACTGTGCAGTCCAAAGTCCATGAGTCGTGTCAGTGCTTTGTTAACCTTGCTCCCCCTGTTAACGTACCCTCTGAAAGGAAAGGAGAGAACAATTGCGCTTTAAAGTGGCAGGTGAACTAGCAAATGCAGAAAAGTGAAATTGGTAAAATTGATAACATTAAGCTGGCTTTCGAGTGTTAAAGTCCACTAAATTAGTGGCGGCGAATGCAATCTCTGTAATCTTACCTCTCTAAAGTACGAGCAACTTCCTTTCTTTAGTGTTTTAACTTGCTAAACCATGGTTTTGGCATCTTAACGGCTGTCTGAAGAAGGGATTAAGTTTAAAACGAAGCGGAAATATAAAGAAGACACTTCAGTTACAAATGAAGTTTGTTTTCAAGCTTACAAACCTTCTAGTTTTGGCGCGAAAAGTGCCATGCGCGTGGTGGCAGCCGTTGTTACAAATTGTACACTCTTGGGGAGTAGGGTGGGGTCAATTGCTTCTTTTCCTTTCCGAGTCATGAAGGGAGCCATGTAAAGCCGAGACTACTGCTGTTGCGTCTTTCCAAAGTTACTTTTTTCAGCACGCTTGTGACAAAAAAGTGAGTAAAACTACAACAGAACTGTATAACGTAGATCTAGTGCTTTTTTACGGGTTTTTAACGTGGGATGAGCCGGTAAATGTCAGAAAGAGATCCGGAAAGGGGAGGGAGAAGGGAAGGGGGCAAGGGGGAGGTTGGTATCCGATGTGAAAATGTCATAAAATTTCCACAACCTGTGATATCTGGTAACTAAGACAGGACCGATCACGAGACGTATTCACTAGAAATTGAGCAGTTGCTTTTTCAGTTTCCATCTATACTATGTATCATTGAAAACATTATGGGTACAGCACTCTATAGGAAAAAGATGGCAACTGATACTATAACCAAATACACACAATAACCAAAACAAATATCTTTAATTTTTAGCACACGAAAACCTTAACACTACAACGTCCATAAACGACATACAGAAAAGATCCAAAAACTTCAACAATGTCTTAAGTACTGGGACAAATATTGCAAAAATAAAAAAGGCTTTTCATGTGCCTAATGGGTTGCTTTGCGAGGTCGTGTGGTAAAATGAACATTGACAGCTTCCATTTCTTTCCGAGGCAGATTCAGGACTGTTCTTAGGTGGGGGTACGCCACTAAGGATTGGCATAACTGACAGGCGAGGTAAACAAATTTTAAAGCCGAATACAAACAAGAAGGCATCAACTCGGGAGGGGGGTTGCACCCCCTACAGCAACCCCCCTACAACCTCCCACTAGAACCGACCCTGTCTTTTTGTATCAGGAACTGGAAAATAAGGTCTGGGTTGGGTTCTTCAAAGCCCGATTTAGCTAACCCAGGATTAGCAAAAACTATGATTTAGGGTCTCTTCATATGAGCCCGGTCAACCGGGCTGGCTCGGTTTCCGAGATCTCACCTCGCCACTCTTTTCTTTGTAAAAATATTGATGTGTTCATGTGAGAGGCCGAGCTGGCCCGGTTACCGAGATCTCGGTGACCGGGATGAAAATTTTCCCATATGAACACTCCAGCCTGGTGACCGGGACGAAGCATTTTAGACAAAATAGCTTCGCTTTCATCAGATAGCGGCCAAAATGGCATAACTTTGGGCTTGTATGTATTTCCACATCAGGAGTATGCGAAATAGCTTTATTAATAAAGTTACAAGGGTCCAGAACCGGCTATGACAGTCGCGAACAATATAAGTTTATGTTCCGCCATTTTGGTTGTGTTTCTTGAATTCATCCCGGTCGACCGGGCTGAAATTTCCCATATGAACACACCACATAATTCGTCCCGGTAACCGATTTGTTCTTGTTTTGAGTTTGAAATCTCAGACTATACTTTTAATCCTGGTTTAGCATTAATTGGGTTCCAAACAACCAAGTTTGGATTTGCAACCCTGGTCCAAATCCTCCCAGCAAAACTCAGGTATAGAGTAACACAGTGATCATGTGGTAAGAAAAGAAACAAAAAAGCAAACAGAGAGCACGGTTTAAAACCAAGTGAATACCATTTATTTTTTTTAACCCAGATGCACAAATTATCAAGAGCTAATTACATGTCACAACAAAGTAAAAAAGTTTTTTCTTATAGTTATTGATGGTATCTGTCACATCTTGATAATACTGACAACTCAATTGTACAGAAGTACTTGTTTGTGCATTCACAGGCAATCAGTGTTATCTTTTTGTTTCCCTGAACTTGTGCAGAAGAGGCCACAACCATCTCTTAACAAGAACAATTATGGCAGCTTTTTGTTACTTTGACTTTAGAGACTCCTGGAGGAAACAGAAATAAGTCTATGCTCAACACCATAAATGAATAACCGTTAATGATTTCAAAAAAGTCAAAGAAAAGAGGATCAAGTGTACTAAAGACATCTGCGGTTGAGTGTTGATCAATACCAACCTGCGATATAACACCATTGACATCTTGATTGGCATGCAATAAACATCTTGATTGATACTCAGTCAACGCTTGATCGTCATCTCAGTTGCCAGTAGGTCGAAAGTTGACTAATTTTTGCAGACACACTATCGTGTGTCAATTGATAAATGAGTCAGTTGACACTTTGTCAATTTCATGTAACTATCAAGTGACTGTTGACAGAGTGTCCGTCTAGTGTACCAAGTCTTGATCGAGATGTCAATTGAGTGTCATTCGAGTGTCAATCAAGTGTCAATCAAGATGCTGGTCAAGTGTCAGTCAAGGGGTCGATTGAGGCTACTGATTGACACTCGACTACAGATGCCTTTAGTAAACTTGATCCCAAAAAGGAAATGAAAAAAAAAAATAGCTTGACGGTTGCCACATCATGCGCTCAAGGATGAGCTCCTTTGCTGTTAGAGATCAGGAATTTCTATAGAGGATAGAATGTGCTCCCCTTACCATTTGTGACTGTTCTACACAGTTGATGAAAGCTCTCACTTGTTGTGAGCACTTCAGTGACTGGGTTGGATTCTGTTTGTAACAGTTTAAAACCTCATTCTTAAGGTGTTGGCAAGCAGGGACCTTGGTTGGTTGACTACAAGAGAAATTAACTGAGAATAAAAATATAAATTTATAAGGTACCACAGAATGGGGAGATACAGTGTACATGTCGTTGGAATCCAGAGACCTGTGCTGTTGAAAGGAGAGGGAGGCTGCTTAAAACTGAAGTGGGCCGACTAAAGGCTTACCCAGGATGGGTTGGTACTCTCTGCCTCCCAGAGGGGTGGGTGGGGTGAGACTGAGCACTGAGTAACAACAGGGATTCATCCCTCCAAGACAATATCTTTTGTAGCAAAAGTAAGAGGGGATCTAATACCCAAAAGGATCCTTTTTCCCTCCTCTTTCTACACCAGCCATGCAAACTAACCCAGTGACAACCTCTAAAGGACTTTTTTTTCTTTTTTAAAACCAAATACTCCAGTTACCAGTCAATAAAAAACAGTTAAATAACAGTAGCAGGGACAAGTGAAGAGGCTAAAATGATATCACTAAGGTAAATGTTTAAGATAACATTTGTAGAAAAGCATTGCATATGGAAACATTTAAGGAAACTTGATACCAGTAATAACTAATAAATAGCAAGCTTACATGTACCTAAATTTCCGTTTAGTATCTTCCACTGCTTGATTAAATTTCTCCGCTGTTATTTCCTCTTTCTCTGCAATCTAAGACAGACAAAAATACTCTAGAGTTCACAAATGCTTACCAGTTAACAATAAAACCACCTTTTATCCACATACAGTAGGTAATGTAAATAGGAAAACTGCAAGTTTTCTCACTTGATATCATGCTTATTCATTGACAGAAAAGAGAACATGAGAGATGTAACATCACCACTTCAAGAGTATTTGGCCTAAATTACTAAATCCCTGAGATAGAAGGAACCTGGTTTTAAAACTTGACCAAACTACATGTATTTAAGAGCAACTGTAGGATTTATTAATACTAACCTTTTTCTTCAAATCACTAATTTGTTCTCGAAGCTTATTTTCTCTAGTTTGTGATTCTGCATCCTTCTCTTCCAATACTTTTTGCCAATGGCTTTCCATTTCTGGAGAACCTTCATCTCCTAGTTTTCCTCCACTTTCCCTTAACCTCTTGGCTTCAACTTGTCTTCCCTGACAATTAAGACAATAATGACATATCAAATTTTGAAGTACATGTAATAATTAGATGCATCTAGGGTGTATAACATAAAACTTCTGAAGCTGAAGAAAATGAGTCCTGAACTCCTCTCATTGTTTAGTTCCAGAAAATACCCACACCTCCCCCACTGGAGGGATTTTCAAGACTTCCCCCCTGCCTCTTCTGGAAATTCCACTCAACCTTCATACATTTCTTTATTTTTTTGTGTCTACTCTTACAGAACTAAACCAACCCCAGAAATTCCAATCCCTTCTGTGGCATGGGGAGTATGGATGTTTTCTGGAACTGCACATTTTATTATTTATAAAATAAACATTACACAATATACATTGAAAACAATCTTTTCAAAAAACTGTAGCATTTAAGACGGATCTTGCTCAAAGTTCAAGCAATAAGTGAAAAAATTATTTACTAAAAATCTATTCATAGCAAGGTAACTTTGGGAATACTACTAGAAACATCTCACTTTAGTTCATTTCTCTAAGTGGCCTCATGATTAAATTCTCAAGCATTCTTGAGAAAGTTAGTGTCAAACCTTGTAAGAATGCTTGAAGCATGTTTCATTGTGTTTTTAACTAACACAAATTGTCTGTTTTTATTGAAATCTGGATAATTTCAAGTCCAATTTTCTCACTCAGGGTCATTTTAAGAGTCTTGATAACTTCTTCGTAAATGTATTCAAAATATTACCATGCCATGAGGTTTTTTAGTAACTTGATGCCATAATTGCTCAAATGTTCTGCAGAAATCATCTTAATAACACCTTGAACTCTCATTGTACTATTCATAAACATTAAACTGGTATTGTTTCTTCCTGGGAATTTCTAAATTGCTGGCAACTGAGATCTGATACAAAATTTGACTTACGACAGCTGACATCACTACCCTTGAGTGGAGAAAAAGGAAACCTCGGAGTATACAGTGTAAATGGTAGTTACAACTTTCATCTTGTAAATAAAACTAACAATTTGAAAGAATTTAGAAAGTCTGGAAGGAATGTCTTCACATTACTAGAGGAGGATAATGTGACTAAATTTTTAATTACGTATTAATAAGAAAGGTTAGAGCATGAAGCAGACTTTCTAAGTACATGTAGGTGGCAAAAAGGCACTTAAATGCAGGGCTTGAAATATACTTGAACAGTGTTTCCGCCAGACCGCGTCATTGCAGGAATCCCGTGCTGCATTCAGAGAAGGCCCCCAGAAAAAAGGAGAAAGGGCTAATTTAGCCCTTTACTTTTACTCGGCTGCATTCAGGCTTAACCCAGGCATAGTATTTTAATAGCCCTCCCAAGGCTCAAAATTGCGACTGATATGGTCGCCAATGAACTAACAATTTACAATGCAGCTAACTTTTCTTTCTTGGCCTTAATGGCCACAATTGCAACTTCATTTCTCTATGTTGAGGATCAATAATGGTTATTCACACACTTCTTATGTACTTCTAGAAAACAACATTGAAAGATCTTCGCTTCTAAAACACTCAATATAAGAAAAGAAGTCAATCCATCCTTTTGCTTTGCTGTATTGATTCTCTCACATCGGAAAACTTCCAAATGGCTGACCATGTTTGAATTGCCCTATAATGCATTGCAAACCCTTGGTCACTATGTCATGCATGCCTTTGTAATGTTCTTTTGACAGGCAAGGGGCCTTGATACCAGACCTTCATCTGCATTTGGCAACTATTTTTTACCTATTATTATCTATTGGCCCCTTTCCTAAAAGCTTGACCCCTAAAACAAGTCTTCAGGGATCACTTTGGCCCTTAACAAGTAAAATTTTCTGGCTGAAACACTGCTTGAATTCCAAACTGCCTTTGGACAAGCAGCCCTTACTGGTAAATTTTGCTTGCCCTGGGCAAGCTGAGGTAAAATTCTGCATATGAGCCAAGTGGCTCATCAGGGGCCGGAGCTTATCCTGATTTCAGCAGGATGAAGTGACTAGGAGTATTTCTACTCTCCCCTGGATGAGATGCCAGTCCATCACAGGGTTACCCCCAGCATTAAATGGATCAATATCATTATCTGTGCAACTGCGCACCTACCCCTCCCCTAACCCAACAGTAGCACTAACTTATTAACTCATTATAGCATGTCGGGTTAGGGGAAGGGTAAGTGCGCAGTTGCCCAGATACTGATATTGATCCTATTAAATTTGCCAGTACCCATTTATACACCTGGATGAGAGTAAAGTGTCTTGCCCAAGAACACAACAAAATGTCCCAGGCCAGAGCTTGAGCCCGGACTGCTCGATCCGGAGTTAAGTGCACTGACCATGAGGCCACTGCAACTCCCACAGGGCAAGTTGAAGTTTGCATTTATTTTTTACTTACTTGCCAGACAACTTGCCTAGGTCCCCCTTGCCCACTGGAAAAGCGAGAATGAAAAGTTCCTTGCCCGGTAGAAAAATTTACTAACGTCCCAAATGACAGGACAACACTTTTTTCAAAGCCTGAAAATGTGAAAGTTTCAAAAGTAATAACCAACCTCATCATAAGCATTTTGCATTATTTCTTGTATGTGTTCCTGTTGATGTCTTAGCCTGGCCTTTTCCCGCTGTAGTTCATTCCAAATGTTGTTTATATCATCTAGTTGGTCATGAAAGCAAATAAAGCGGAAAATACAATTACAGTATATTACATTAAACCAGTGTAATAACAGTAATTAGTATCCAGCTGCACTTCGCAGACTGCAAATAACGCCCAAAACGAGTACAAATATCATGCGGTATTTGTACTCCAGAGGACCGGTTAGACAGGTTTCCTGCCGTTGACCAATCAGTTAACTGGATTTCCCGCGCCAATTCCATTCCACTTCGCATACTTCTGTCACACATTCCCTGCAAATAAACATCCACGAAATTCGCTCACACGAACATACCAATTTGGCGTTTTGGATAATAAATCTCTTATTAGACGTTTTGTTGTGTAGTATCGCTGAGAATTTTTACTTGTTGTTTGTATTTTGACTCGCCCTACGGGCTCGCCAAAATACGGCACAACTCGTAAAAATACTCAGCGATACTACACAACAAAACGTCTAATAAGATAATATATATTGGCTAGCATAATAGGCCTACAATGTATCCTGAGGGCGGCATGATACGCAATGAGGGCAAAAGACAAACTGTTGTTAACTAAGCAACATCAACTGTTGTTAACTAAACAGTAGCTAAAAGCAACATGATGCATGAATTTTATAACCATTTCAAGAATGGTACTTAACAAAAAATATGGGTTTTGAAAAATTTTTGTCAAATTTCACAGGTCTTGCAGTCTCATATTTTAGCAATTATCTGTGCCATCCAGTCTCCATTTTTTCACAGAGTATCTGTGAGTCTCATTTTTATTGCAAGGCTAACAAAGTCTCAAAGTTCCAATTTTTTTGCTTGTTTTCAAAAATGATATCTGGACATATCAAAGTTTTAAAATAATCATGAAATAATGAGTCCCGTTCAAAGCCTGAATTTTTTCAGGTCATTTTTTCCAGTAGCGTCATGGCTGCATTCGCATCTTTCATTACTTAATTAATTAAATTGCTACTGTTGGACATCTATTACTATATGCAATATCATTTAAAATACGTCATGTCTCAGCCTATCAATTTAAAAAGTTAATATTTCTCATGTTCGCAAAGGAAAAACGCTATAGACCTTCCCTTCTCATAATGTCTTGCATTAACCATCCACTACCCTTCTCATTGGCTTCTTTATGTTCTGACAAAATATTTTTGGTTGCAGATCAAGGTACATGTATACTAAATAAATTGAATTATGCAAGTAATACATTACCTTTACTAATGTCTTCATCGCCTTTCAGGGGCAAGTCAGTTTGTCCTCTAAGGCGTCGTATAACTCTCTCTGAGACCTAAAACAAACGATTATTGAAAACAGTTATCAGTCTGTCTGTTCTCTATTGTGTTTTAACATTGCCATTATGTAGGAATTTTGTAGTTTTACAGTCAAACTAAGTGAAGCACACCCCTCAAGATAGCATTTATGAACTGATTATTTGAAACTTGAACCCGCTAGTCATTTCAAGAATGCAATAATGAATTGATTATTCGAATATTGAACTTGCTCGTTTGATCCAAGAAAACGGCTGACGGGTTCCGTTTTCGAAAAATCAATTCACTATTGCATTCTAGAAAAGACTAGTAGGGTTCAAACCTACCAGTCGCAACAGTGAATTGATTTTTTGAAAACAGAACCTGTTAGCCATATTCTTGGATCGAGCGAGCGAGTTCAATATTCGAATAATCAATTCATTATTGCATTCTGGAAATGACTAGTGGGTTCAAGTTTCAAATAATCAGTTCATTAAGGCAATCTTGAGGGGCACGCTTCACTTAGGGTGCATTTCTTTAAGAAAATCCAAGATTGGATTTTTAAATCCAAAAGAATCCAGACTGGATTCTTCAGTTCCTTTGACGCACCATGGCCCGAAAGATCTTGGATTGATCTGTCTAGTAAAGAAACACAAAATCGGTTTTCGGATTCCTTCGGATTTAAAAATCCAATCTTGGATTTTCTTAAAGAAACGCACCCTTAGTTTGACTGTAATTAAGCATCAAGACCACCATGCAGTACATCACTATATATATCACAGTGCAAAGAAAACAAATTTTCAGAGTTACCCTTTGTGCAAGCTCCAACCATAATGTACTATTCAGAAAATCAATCTCATTAGCTTCAAAAAAGTTCATGTCCCAAAATTTTTTCCTATACTTGGGAACCTTCACTTGCATATTTAATGTATTTTTTTGGTTGAATCGGTAAGAGCCTGAATTGTACATCTAGCAACTTTTTTCACGGACAATCTCCTAAGCTCCTTTACTAGCTGCTGTTCGGGAAAAGAGCCCAGGGACGTGGACTGAGCTTAAGAGGGCAGTGGAAATCAAGCTTAGCAATCTCCAAGATTCTGTTTCATTAGGTTTGCCGACATGTGGAAGGAATTTGATGACCCAAATAATGTTTGCAGAGCAGACTGCAATTATTTCAGCCAGGCTCAGTTTGGACTTCTTTGTAAACTGGAACCCAGTGCACTAACTCCTAAGCCATGCCCACACCCTCAAGAGCTCCTGTTGATTAATTAATGGTCAATCAAAGAAATCCGGATATTTCATAACCATTTACAAACATATCGACACTGTGTTTAAGTGCTACTTTTGTGAAAGCCACCATTTTAGACATGTATTGGTTGTTTGTAAGTTGTAAGTTCTCAACAAACCAAAGGAATGAATGAATAAGCTTCACTTCACATGTACACTGTAACTAACGGTTCGTACTTCTACGCCAACTCGCATGCGGTGTTGAGCCCATACCAGGTACTTCAATAATATATTAATTTAATTAATAGCATTGCAAGTTTAAAACACACTAAAACTAAAATATGGTCAGCTTAATTATCGAGCTACATGCTACTTATATTGGAAAGGTACGACCATCTCTTCACATAACGTCGTTAAAATCATCACTAACCTTTACAATTCCTGGAGTTTCATCCTCTCCTGGTCTCTCGACGGTCAATCTCTTTGTAGATTCACTGCTTCCCATTCTCTTTTTTACCCTAATTTCTAAGTCTTTCTCGATTTAGTACTTTCGACCCACGACGGACAGCCATGATGGATTTGAAACGTGCGCCCGAGATAATAAACGGGCAGCGGAAATATCACCATAGCGACGGGTTCTAGAAGTCCATACCTTCGCTGATGTTTTCTTTTTGGGAAGAAAGATTTTAGCAACTTCTTAATGAATTTTTAAAGTTATCCCTTGTTGGTTTGCAACTAAAACAGAAAACTTCACGATGAGTCGGTTGAATCCTCTACAACCTGGCACATGCAGGCGAACAGTGAGCCTGGAAACAGTTCTAGGGCACCACGAAATTCAGGAAAACAAGCTACGTGGCAAGAGGGAAGCTTACAAGAGACGAAACGATTTGTACGTAAAAGCGATGTACGGAAATCCATCAGAAAAAGAAGAAGTGAAGTAAGTTGAGTCTAAAAGTCAGGTATAATTGCTTTAAGGCTATACAAGACGTTTTAATTTCTTTGAGAGAAGTGGCAATAAGTCAAACAAAGAGTTAATTAACTTCCGACACTTAAAAGAATCCAACATTCTGCAACTTGTTTATTCTGCTTCCCTTTTTTTGGAGATCCAAACATTGTCAGTATTAAGTAGCAGTTACATGTATCGGTTACTTCAAAATTTTAATAATTTATGTACCAGTCAAATCGAAGCTTCAACATACCCCCCCCCCCCCGGGCATTTGAATTTTTGGAAAATTGTTGTTCAGATTCCCCCCTCACCGGGCCGAAAAGCTGTTCAAATGCCCCACCCGCGGGAAAATTACCAGATTACTGTTTTAACTTTTCAGTAGCTTCTATTATGCTTCTGAAGCTGTGCATGGTTTATTAGACAACATATTTATATATTATAAATATAAATCGTTCTTAAACACCTTCAAATATGGAACACAGCTTGTGTAGGCCTTTGGTTTTCATCCAATCCGCCTCAAATATGCAATCTTTTCCTTACGATTTATCAAAGTTTGTCTCCAGCGCCTCCGTCATAATTTATCAACCCACGTGGAATCAGCGTGACTCGTTACATGAAATCGAGGCTATCGATCAAATTCCCCACCCCCTATGAGTGGCGATTAAATTCCCTCCCTCCCGGGCAGGAGGAGGCATGAAATGCCCTGGGTATGCCTGGGGGGGGGGGGGGATGTTGAAGCTTCAATTTGACTGGTACATTACGGGAACGTTTTTTTGAAAAGTTTGACCAATGCAAATAATTATTTTGCGCAGTCGCCGAATTGCGATTTATTTGGTGGATATCACTATCAAATAATATCGATAACTAAACCACTAATCCTTCCAGAATCGATTGCCAGCATGATTTCTCACCTCTGTAAGGACTAACGCTCAAAATGTCAGCTTTTGAATTGCTTTACGATGACCAATTCACATTATCAACCCAGTTGATAAAACCAAATTTAATTATCTTCTAACTTTATTTCATCATTGATATATTGAGGAGGGGGGGAGGAGGAAGGAGGAAATATAAGGACACACCCTTCCTCAATCCTTTTAGTGAGAGGTTTGGTGCCCATGTGGCCTGTATGTTGGATCATGGATTACTAACAATTAAACCCGGGCGGGGGGGGGGGGGAGGGGGGGGGTTCCCCAGGAATTTTGAATAGGGGTGTGCCGCGAAGGTTCTTGAACCCTAACCCTATTTAAGGACTAAGAAAGCAAAAACTGATATCCTTTTTAAGGCTCAAATATTTGTTTAGGTGGGCATTTTTCACACTCCAGTATTAGAGATAATGCAATTTGGCTACCCTATTCAAGGACCACACGCAGGAACACAGCAACAAAAGGGTAAAAAAAGGATACCCTGTTTAAGGACCGAGAACCTCAAAAACCATACCCTATTCCATGGCACGTACCTTATATAGCCCTATATGGAGGTACCCCCACTCCCCCCACCGGGCAATTAACTGTCACACTGTTTCGGAGGGGAACCAGGTAGCAGACTAAGAGGAATGTGATTACCCATTCCAGGGGGGAGTATAAAAAAAAACAAAACAAAAAAAAAAAAACGAACAGGGGAAGTAAAAAAAAAGCAACAACAACAACAAAGCTGAGGGCCAGGGTCAGACATGTCATTAATGTCATTAGCAGTCCCAGCTCCTTCAGGTGCTTCTCTTCAGTGGAAGCTTATTATTCCATCTGCTACTTTTTTTTGTTTTTCATCCAATGCCTTATAGATGTGTTTCATTTGAGGAGGTTCTATAGCAAGTTTTTGGATGCCCACTTTTCAAATCCTGACTAAAGAGCCTGCATGTAGGGAAGGGTACAGTTTACATAGGGTGAGATAGCTTTAGCTCTTTGTACGAATTGCCGACCTTCATGATCTATAGGCATGCAATACGTGCAAAGAGTATTTAGCTCTGGTCATTTGCACTCATTTGTGGGCGTATTGTCTAAGTGTTCGGCGTTTGTGTGTGCAGAAGGCAAATGTGTGCAGAGTAAATGAGTCATTAGGTAGTTTCCTCATGTCTTAAACTATGCTATATTACCACCGTTTTCGTTGATACGCGACTTTCGAAAACAAGCACAAGTGAAAATGTTTGCCAAAATTTCCGTTCAATCATACATGTTATCGAGAGATCGGATCGAAATTCCCACCAATCACAGCCCGCTAGCAGGACGTAAAGAAGTCTTAAAGGTCACACTAGTGCCTGTGATTGTGGATTTCGATCCAATCTGTCGATAACATGTATGATTGACGGAAAGCTTGGAAACGTTTCCGCGGGTGTTTTGTTTTCTAAAGTCGCATATCAACGAAAAATGGTGGTAAAGAGGGCAATATAGAGGTAAGCCTTTTGGAAGCATGTGGCCAGCTTGTAGTTCTTCGTGAAGTAATTAATATACCGTATTGCTTCTTCTAGGCAAGATAGCAGTGACAGCATTATTACAAACAAATGCAGGAGAAGGCATCGGCAGACAAAAGAGAAATGACTGAGAAAACAAAAAGAGAGTGACTTTGCCATCAATTATGATAGAGTCCTGTATACAGCAGGATAGAGAAGATCGAATCCAACAAAGAAAAGATATCTACAACAGTTTCAGGAATGAAAACAAAAGGGTAAGGCAAATGGTTTCTGGTTGTTGTGCATGTGCATGCTTTCCACCACAAAATCTTCCTGCATCTGTAGGCTAGTTCTTCAATTTCAGCTGCCTGCTTCAGTCAGCTTACTTACTTAGACTGGTTTTCCTTCGATCCCCCTAGACAAATCCTCTTCCCGATATGTCTAGGAAGATCGAAAGTAGACTCTACTCACAGGGTAACTCCCAGTCCCGACTCAGTTGCTAGTGAAAACAAGCCTTTTAGATCCTTTCTATCCCTTGTGGGACATGAGGTACAATGTCCTTTTCCATTTATTCCTATTTTGTATGACATGTGGTACATCCTGCAAGCACCTGCACCACCACCCCACCCCTCCCCCACCCCCTACCAGCGCCGTAGCTAGTAAAAGGCCAACCGAAGCACCTGCCTCTGTCATTTCTTTGGCTTTTGGTTGTTTTTATAGTACCTACTACCTAGGAAGAGAACTCAACCAGGACTGATTTGCCTCAGTCATAAGTTTTTCATAGACATTGCCGTCAGTCAAAATTTTTTTTCTGGCTACGGGCCCTGCCTATACCAGGGCACCTAGGGTAAAAATAAGGATAATTTAATCCCTTTTCTTCCAGTTAATGGAGCTCGCGAGCAGAACAGCAGAAAAAGAACACTCAAGCCAGGCATCAGGAGGAGAGGAGTCTTCTGCAGCAAAGCCCAATAAACTGGAGTCACACACTGCACTGATTGCATTGGAATTCCAACAGATGTTGCCCTGGTTCAATTTACATTTTAAAATATATTTTAAATTAATAAAAACAGACACATCATATGTTATATTTGCAATAATTTTTTTGGCATAAGTGTACAAGGTTACTTCTGCCTAGATTGGTTGATAAATGTAGTTGAAACTACACTGCACTGAGTACAGATTTTTGTGTGACAAAAGGGGAAGGTTTTTAAAAATCAAGTTTTCTGATTCACTAAAAGTATTGTTTTTGTTGCCAAATGATGTGATCCAATGAAGTGTTTTATAAGTGGGTGGTAAAACTGCATGATAATTAACTGTTCAGAGTTTCTTTTTACCCAATTAATATAATTATTAACAATAATGTCATTAAGGCTACATGTAGTTATATCAGTGTAATTTAACCTACAATGCTGTGATAATAAATTATTGAAAGTATACAAACTCAAAGTGTTTTCAGAACAGATGTGTGATTTCTAATCATGAAGTGAAATATCAATTCTCCTAACAGATTTCCATCCATTTCTTCTAATAATAGTTTTGAGAGTTCCATAATGGAACATCTACACCTGTAGACAACATCTCTAGTTGACGATCTTATTACTGTACGTGTCTGCATGACAATGCATTGAATAAGAGATATTGTAAAGCAGTATGTTAAATGTTCATAAGTTCACACAACTGTAAAATGGTAATGCCATTTAAGTCTATTATTGTTGACACTTAACAATAAAAGGTAACCAGGTCTTAGTCATGGAACAAGCTAATGCTATCGCTGTGGTTGCCTTTCAGTCCTACTTGAAGAGTCAAACTGCTCTAACATGTAGATGAAATCCTAGCAAAATCATTGCAATATATATTCACTTGAATCCTTAAGTGCACATGATTTTCACAAGGCACTCGGGGTCATCCTTGGAGGCCCAGGGGCAGCTGATCGGGATGACATGATCTTTTCAGGCAAAAGTTTACTTTAAGAGTGGGAAGTGCTCCTCCACTCTTGTTGCCAACTTTTGCCCAAAAATACTAACAGTATCACATCATCCCCTGGGTCTCTGAGAATGACTCGGGGCTTGAACAAAGTTTCAACTTAAGTCTAGCATACTATTTAGTTGGCAGACAAGTTGTTAAGGCCCTTGCCACCAGAATGAAAAGTTACTTGCCCGGTCTAAAATCTACTTGCCCTGATGAATGGATGAGTGATGGCACTTTTATCAATCCCTATGGACTACTTTGTGTTCAGTATCTTGCATTTAACAAAAATTGCACTTAAGTATCTCAATTTCTAAGTGTAGTGCTTCAGTTTAGACCAAACGGTCCTTTGGGAGTTGGACTGCAGCAACCTACTGAACAGTAATGCTGTGGTCATGGCTCCTCAGGTTAACAACACAACAAACAGATTCCTCAGGACTGTTCTTGTTATCCTTCTGAGTCTGTAGTGTCTTGCTGTTTATGGCCCTCTGCATCAGTTGAAGGACCAGGAGTCTATTCATTAAACAGGATACCAAGTAATGAATAATATTATTAATAGCAAATTACCTTAAGTTATTTCAATAAGCAATATTTAACTGAGTCATTAAAATGTTCCTTAAAAATGTAATAAGAATGACAATTTTATAGCAGATATATCTGGAGAGACATTGGTGCAAATTTACCCATGTTCCATCAAAGCTCAGTACGACTTGTAGACATGGTATTTCAAATTTGCAACTCAAAGTAACGAAAAAAAAAAATGTTTCAAATGCAAACATAATTTTATATGCAATGGCAAATTTAAGGACTGGAGGGTGAAAGTACAGACAGTTTTGTCAATCACCTGCAGTGGAGTAATAACTGTTGGGAATCAGTTTCTGTGTGTTTTATGTTTTTTCTCACCTGTTCTTTTTCTTTTTCCTTTTCCACCAGAAAAACCCTGGACATTTCCAGTGTTTTTGTGGTATTGCATTTGTACTTCAACTGCTTTGATCCCTCCACATCATTTGATGCTAAACAGAAAACAAATAACATTCTTGTAAAAAGTTCAGCTGAAGAAACCTCTGCAAAGAGCCACTTTCTAGCAGTGGACAGCCCTTAAGAGCTCTGTCATGGTCCCAGCTATGTGTATGCCCAAACACTATATTCTTAACCTCTCAAATTGTGCTGCTCCAGAAAATATCCATGCCCCTCCTACAAAAGGGTTTCTAGTTTGAAACCCCTCCCCTCCCCTGAGCACTGGAAATTAGCTTCATAATGTCCTTCAAGAATTTTGGCTTTTGAAAGATCCACTCCCCAGGTTCTTATTTGTGTTATCACTTAATATTCTTTTGGGTGAGAATGGATATTTTCTGGAACTGTACATTAAAACAGCTACAAGTGTGATACAGGTGAAGACTAAGTTGACAGTCTCTCAAAAGTTGAATGCGCTGCACGCAGCAAGTGTAATGTAAGTTGAGCATGTTTCATTAACAAAGGTATTTTTAGAAATCAAGTTCAAAACAGTACTTGCAATATGATAGGAACATCAGCATCACTATATCATAAATATAGGCTCGATTTCCAACGCTCTCTTGTGCCTGATCTGCATCCCATTGAGGAGGAGTGCGGGCTCCTTTCCCGAACAGTGGCTGGTAATCAAGCCTATCATGAATAACCAGGGCTGAGATCATAAAGCAAAACTAATAATAAAGTTAATGTCAACAGACTGAGGCAATCCATGCAGGGTTGAAGCCGGAGGGAGACAAACCGAGAGTTACTGATTTGTTTGACTTATTTATTAATAGGTAATAAGTAAATAAATAAGTTTTACCTAGTTCCTCAAATAGTACATGTGTTCCAAGAGATTCTGGAAAAAGAAGATTTCCAGTTATCAGGAATGCCACTAAAATTATTCAAAATAGAAACCTTTTTATCAAATTTGTTAATAATGATGTCATCCTCTACAGTAGTGAAGATGAATAGCAAATCAAAGTTTGCAAAATGACCAAAATTATGACAACACCCAGGAGAAGACATGTTAAAAATATTTTAGCTTCATGTACCTGACTGTTTTTTACATGTAGTTCTTCAGCCAACTTCACCAAACATTACCAACAGCCCTTTTAAAGCTAAAGAACTGACAGTCAGTATCACTCCTTGGTACATTGTTACATGGTACCTGTACACTGTCAGAGCTAAGCTCCAGAGGTGCCCAGATGCCAAAGGAGACTAACTTTTGCCTTTGGATGACTGGACAATTTTTTTTACTTTTCATAGGAACTTTTGAGCTCCTTATAGTTTTTCCTAGAGAACAGCCAGTAGCATGTTTTTGAGAGGTTAAGAATATAGTGTTTGGGCATACACATAGCTGGGACCATGACAGAGCTCTTAAGGGCTGTCCACTGCTAGAAAGTGGCTCTTTGCAGAGGTTTCTTCAGCTGAACTTTTTACAAGAATGTTATTTGTTTTCTGTTTAGCATCAAATGATGTGGAGGGATCAAAGCAGTTGAAGTACAAATGCAATACCACAAAAACACTGGAAATGTCCAGGGTTTTTCTGGTGGAAAAGGAAAAAGAAAAAGAACAGGTGAGAAAAAACATAAAACACACAGAAACTGATTCCCAACAGTTATTACTCCACTGCAGGTGATTGACAAAACTGTCTGTACTTTCACCCTCCAGTCCTTAAATTTGCCATTGCATATAAAATTATGTTGCATTTGAAACATTTTTTTTTTTCGTTACTTTGAGTTGCAAATTTGAAATACCATGTCTACAAGTCGTACTGAGCTTTGATGGAACATGGGTAAATTTGCACCAATGTCTCTCCAGATATATCTGCTATAAAATTGTCATTCTTATTACATTTTTAAGGAACATTTTAATGACTCAGTTAAATATTGCTTATTGAAATAACTTAAGGTAATTTGCTATTAATAATATTATTCATTACTTGGTATCCTGTTTAATGAATAGACTCCTGGTCCTTCAACTGATGCAGAGGGCCATAAACAGCAAGACACTACAGACTCAGAAGGATAACAAGAACAGTCCTGAGGAATCTGTTTGTTGTGTTGTTAACCTGAGGAGCCATGACCACAGCATTACTGTTCAGTAGGTTGCTGCAGTCCAACTCCCAAAGGACCGTTTGGTCTAAACTGAAGCACTACACTTAGAAATTGAGATACTTAAGTGCAATTTTTGTTAAATGCAAGATACTGAACACAAAGTAGTCCATAGGGATTGATAAAAGTGCCATCACTCATCCATTCATCAGGGCAAGTAGATTTTAGACCGGGCAAGTAACTTTTCATTCTGGTGGCAAGGGCCTTAACAACTTGTCTGCCAACTAAATAGTATGCTAGACTTAAGTTGAAACTTTGTTCAAGCCCCGAGTCATTCTCAGAGACCCAGGGGATGATGTGATACTGTTAGTATTTTTGGGCAAAAGTTGGCAACAAGAGTGGAGGAGCACTTCCCACTCTTAAAGTAAACTTTTGCCTGAAAAGATCATGTCATCCCGATCAGCTGCCCCTGGGCCTCCAAGGATGACCCCGAGTGCCTTGTGAAAATCATGTGCACTTAAGGATTCAAGTGAATATATATTGCAATGATTTTGCTAGGATTTCATCTACATGTTAGAGCAGTTTGACTCTTCAAGTAGGACTGAAAGGCAACCACAGCGATAGCATTAGCTTGTTCCATGACTAAGACCTGGTTACCTTTTATTGTTAAGTGTCAACAATAATAGACTTAAATGGCATTACCATTTTACAGTTGTGTGAACTTATGAACATTTAACATACTGCTTTACAATATCTCTTATTCAATGCATTGTCATGCAGACACGTACAGTAATAAGATCGTCAACTAGAGATGTTGTCTACAGGTGTAGATGTTCCATTATGGAACTCTCAAAACTATTATTAGAAGAAATGGATGGAAATCTGTTAGGAGAATTGATATTTCACTTCATGATTAGAAATCACACATCTGTTCTGAAAACACTTTTGAGTTTGTATACTTTCAATAATTTATTATCACAGCATTGTAGGTTAAATTACACTGATATAACTACATGTAGCCTTAATGACATTATTGTTAATAATTATATTAATTGGGTAAAAAGAAACTCTGAACAGTTAATTATCATGCAGTTTTACCACCCACTTATAAAACACTTCATTGGATCACATCATTTGGCAACAAAAACAATACTTTTAGTGAATCAGAAAACTTGATTTTTAAAAACCTTCCCCTTTTGTCACACAAAAATCTGTACTCAGTGCAGTGTAGTTTCAACTACATTTATCAACCAATCTAGGCAGAAGTAACCTTGTACACTTATGCCAAAAAAAATTATTGCAAATATAACATATGATGTGTCTGTTTTTATTAATTTAAAATATATTTTAAAATGTAAATTGAACCAGGGCAACATCTGTTGGAATTCCAATGCAATCAGTGCAGTGTGTGACTCCAGTTTATTGGGCTTTGCTGCAGAAGACTCCTCTCCTCCTGATGCCTGGTCTTGAGTGTTCTTTTTCTGCTGTTCTGCTCGGAGCTCCATTAAACTGGAAGAAAAGGGATTAAATTATCCTTATTTTTACCCTAGTGCCCTGGTAGGCAGGGCCGTAGCCAGAAAAAATTTTGACTGAGGCAATGTCTATGAATAACTTATGACTGAGGCAAATCAGTCCATGGTTGAGTTCTCTCCTAGGTATTAGGTACTATAAACAACCAAAGCCAAAGAAATGACAGAGGCAGGTGCTTCGGTTGGCCTTTTACTAGCTACGGCGCTGGTAGGGGTGGGGGGGAGGGGTGGGGTCGGTGGTGCAGGGGCTTGCAGTGAGGTACCACATGTCATACAAAATAGGATAAATGGAAAGGGACATTGTACCTCATGTCCCACAAGGGATAGAAAGGACTAAAGGCTTGTTTTCACTAGCAACTGAGTCGGACTGGAGTTACCCTGTGAGTAGAGTCTACTTCGATCTTCCTAGACATATCGGGAAGAGGATTTGTCTAGGGGGATCGAAGGAAAACCAGTCTAAGTAAGTAAGCTGACTGAAGCAGGCAGCTGAAATTGAAGAACTAGCCTACAGATGCAGGAAGATTTTTGTGGTGGAAAGCATGCACATGCACAACAACCAGAAACCATTTGCCTTACCCTTTGTTTTCATTCCTGAACTGTTGTAGATATCTTTCTTTGTTGATTCGATCTTCTCTATCCTGCTGTATACAGACTCTATCATAATTGATGGCAAAGTCACTCTCTTTTGTTTTCTCAGTCATTTCTCTTTTGTCTGCCGATGCCTTCTCCTGCATTTGTTGTAATAATGCTGTCCTGCTATCTTGCTAGAAGAAGCAATACGGTATATTAATTACTTCACGAAGAACTACAAGCTGGCCACATGCTTCCAAAAGGCTACCTCTATATTGCCCTCTTACCACCGTTTTCGTTGATACGCGACTTTCGAAAACAAAACACCAGTGAAAATGTTTGCAACATTTCCGTCAATCATACATGTTATCGACAGATCGGATCGAAATCCACCAATCACAGGCCGCTAGCTGTGACCTTAAGAAGCTTCTTTACGTCACTGCTAGCGCCTGTGATTGGTGGATTTCGATCCGATCTCTCGATAACATGTATGATTGACGGAAAGTTTGCAAACGTTTTCACTGGTGTTTTGTTTTCGAAAGTCGCGTATCAACGAAAACGGTGGTAAGAGGGCAATATAGAGGTAGCCTTTTGGAAGCATGTGGCCAGCTTGTAGTTCTTCGTGAAGTAATTAATATACCGTATTGCTTCTTCTAGGCAAGATAGCAGGACAGCATTATTACAACAAATGCAGGAGAAGGCATCGGCAGACAAAAAAGAAATGACTGAGAAAACAAAAGAGAGTGACTTTGCCATCAATTATGATAGAGTCTGTATACAGCAGGATAGAGAAGATCGAATCAACAAAGAAAGATATCTACAACAGTTCAGGAATGAAAACAAAGGGTAAGGCAGATGGTTTCTGGTTGTTGTGCATGTGCATGCTTTCCACCACAAAATCTTCCTGCATCTGTAGGCTAGTTCTTCAATTTCAGCTGCCTGCTTCAGTCAGCTAATACTTACTTAGACTGGTTTTCCTTCGATCCCCCTGGACAAATCCTCTTCCCGATATGTCTTAGTAGCAAGATCGAAGCAGACTCTGCTCACAGGGTAACTCCCAGTCCGACTCAGTTGCTAGTGAAAACCAGCCTTTAGTCCTTTCTATCCCTGTGGGACATGAGGTACAATGTCCCTTTCCATTTATTCCTATTTTGTATGACATATGGTACCTCACTGCGAGTCAGTTTACATCACTGATCTCACTGACCGCACCAGGTGGTTTTGGACATGTGGTGTCCATTGTAAGGCAACCTTGGGAATCTGAGCTTGATCCATTTCTGAGTACATATATGGTGGCCCATCGTGGTTTGAGTCAGGATTCATGTAAATGTCATTTTTTTTTCTGGACACTGGTGCCCCTGCACCACCCCACCCTACCAGGGCACTAGGGTAAAAATAAGGATAATTTAATCCCTTTTCTTCCAGTTAATGGAGCTCCGAGCAGAACAGCAGAAAAAGAACACTCAAGCCAGGCATCAGGAGGAGAGGAGTCTTCTGCAGCAAAGCCCAATAAACTGGAGTCACACACTGCACTGATTGCATTGGAATTCCAACAGATGTTGCCCTGGTTCAATTTACATTTTAAAATATATTTTAAATTAATAAAAACAGACACATCATATGTTATATTTGCAATAATTTTTTTTGGCATAAGTGTACAAGGTTACTTCTGCCTAGATTGGTTGATAAATGTAGTTGAAACTACACTGCACTGAGTACAGATTTTTGTGTGACAAAAGGGGAAGGTTTTTAAAAATCAAGTTTTCTGATTCACTAAAAGTATTGTTTTTGTTGCCAAATGATGTGATCCAATGAAGTGTTTTATAAGTGGGTGGTAAAACTGCATGATAATTAACTGTTCAGAGTTTCTTTTTACCCAATTAATATAATTATTAACAATAATGTCATTAAGGCTACATGTAGTTATATCAGTGTAATTTAACCTACAATGCTGTGATAATAAATTATTGAAAGTATACAAACTCAAAAGTGTTTTCAGAACAGATGTGTGATTTCTAATCATGAAGTGAAATATCAATTCTCCTAACAGATTTCCATCCATTTCTTCTAATAATAGTTTTGAGAGTTCCATAATGGAACATCTACACCTGTAGACAACATCTCTAGTTGACGATCTTATTACTGTACGTGTCTGCATGACAATGCATTGAATAAGAGATATTGTAAAGCAGTATGTTAAATGTTCATAAGTTCACACAACTGTAAAATGGTAATGCCATTTAAGTCTATTATTGTTGACACTTAACAATAAAAGGTAACCAGGTCTTAGTCATGGAACAAGCTAATGCTATCGCTGTGGTTGCCTTTCAGTCCTACTTGAAGAGTCAAACTGCTCTAACATGTAGATGAAATCCTAGCAAAATCATTGCAATATATATTCACTTGAATCCTTAAGTGCACATGATTTTCACAAGGCACTCAGGGTCATCCTTGGAGGCCCAGGGGCAGCTGATCGGGATGACATGATCTTTTCAGGCAAAAGTTTACTTTAAGAGTGGGAAGTGCTCCTCCACTCTTGTTGCCAACTTTTGCCCAAAAAATACAGTATCACATCATCCCCTGGGTCTCTGAGAATGACTCGGGGCTTGAACAAAGTTTCAACTTAAGTCTAGCATACTATTTAGTTGGCAGACAAGTTGTTAAGGCCCTTGCCACCAGAATGAAAAGTTACTTGCCCGGTCTAAAATCTACTTGCCCTGATGAATGGATGAGTGATGGCACTTTTATCAATCCCTATGGACTACTTTGTGTTCAGTATCTTGCATTTAACAAAAATTGCACTTAAGTATCTCAATTTCTAAGTGTAGTGCTTCAGTTTAGACCAAACAGTCCTTTGGGAGTTGGACTGCAGCAACCTACTGAACAGTAATGCTGTGGTCATGGCTCCTCAGGTTAACAACACAACAAACAGATTCCTCAGGACTGTTCTTGTTATCCTTCTGAGTCTGTAGTGTCTTGCTGTTTATGGCCCTCTGCATCAGTTGAAGGACCAGGAGTCTATTCATTAAACAGGATACCAAGTAATGAATAATATTATTAATAGCAAATTACCTTAAGTTATTTCAATAAGCAATATTTAACTGAGTCATTAAAATGTTCCTTAAAAATGTGACAAGAATGACAATTTTATAGCAGATATATCTGGAGAGACATTGGTGCAAATTTACCCATGTTCCATCAAAGCTCAGTACGACTTGTAGACATGGTATTTCACATTTGCAACTCAAAGTAATGAAAAAAAAAATGTTTCAAATGCAACATAATTTTATATGCAATGGCAAATTTAAGGACTGGAGGGTGAAAGTACAGACAGTTTTGTCAATCACCTGCAGTGGAGTAATAACTGTTGGGAATCAGTTTCTGTGTGTTTTATGTTTTTTCTCACCTGTTCTTTTTCTTTTTCCTTTTCCACCAGAAAAACCCTGGACATTTCCAGTGTTTTTGTGGTATTGCATTTGTACTTCAACTGCTTTGATCCCTCCACATCATTTGATGCTAAACAGAAAACAAATAACATTCTTGTAAAAAGTTCAGCTGAAGAAACCTCTGCAAAGAGCCACTTTCTAGCAGTGGACAGCCCTTAAGAGCTCTGTCATGGTCCCAGCCCAAACACTATATTCTTAACCTCTCAAATTGTGCTGCTCCAGAAAATATCCATGCCCCTCCTACAAAAGGGTTTCCAGTTTGAAACCCCTCCCCTCCCCTGAGCACTGGAAATTAGCTTCATAATGTCCTTCAAGAATTTTGGCTTTTGAAAGATCCACTCCCCAGGTTCTTAATGTATTTGTGTTATCACTTAACATTCTTTTGGGTGAGTATGGATATTTTCTGGAACTGTACATTTAAACAGCTACAAGTGTGATGCAGGTGAAGACCAGGGTGAAGACTAAGTTGACAGTCTCTCAAAAGTTGAATGTGCTGCACGCAGCAATTGTAATGTAAGTTGAGCATGTTTCATTAAAAAAGATATTTTTAGAAATCAAGTTCAAAACAGTACTTGCAATATGATAGGAACATCAACATCACTATATCATAAATATAGGCTCGATTTCCACTGCCCTCTTGTTTCATTGAGGGAGGAGCACCGGCTCCTTTCCCGAACAGTGGCTGGTAATCAAGCCTATCATGAATAACCAGGGCTGAGATCATAAAGTAAAACGGTAATTGTGAAGAAGAGCTCCCCAAATAACCTGTCGGCCGACAGGTTTTGCCCGAAATATAGGCTACCTGTCGGCCGACAGTTGGCCGACAGTCGGCCGACAGTTGGTAATGTGTAGGTAACCTGTCGGTAACCTGTTGGTAGCTTGTCGGTAAAACGTTAACACAAACCTGAATGTTTTCTCTCAGTTTTCGCGTGATACAACATCCAAAATGTGTAATACATTCACAGGAATAGCCTTTTCTTCTTACTTTTGGTAATTGCCGCGTAAGGCTAGCGCCACGGAAGCCGAAACTAACCAGAGAATTTACGCAACTGCAGCTTCGACATTTCTTTCCACCATGTTGGAAAGGTAAACTATGCCTCAGCCCCTCTCGAATTTTTACGTAGTTTTTAACTCATTCGTGCGCGCATGCGCAAGAATGAGTTATAGCGATGTTGGGGCTTCATCCGGGAATTTGCGTGGACTTTTTAATCGGCGTGGACGGAAATTAAATGTTTATTAATTTATGCAGAAGTTAACCGGAAGTAAAGGTGGGGAGGAAACAAGGCAATGCGCGCCGGGGGTTCGAACCTCGGCCTTACTTCGGTGGCTGGATTTTCAAGGCAAACTTGCTATCCACTTGGCCATCTCAACATTCCTGCGATGAGAGGCGTTAAGAAACGATATCTATAGTTGGGGTGTTACCGCTGGCCATATATGAGAACAACATCAGCCTGAACCCCCACAACACATGTTCTTGTATGTGGGTTTTTACTGTATCGCAGAAATTTGCGCTCACGGGCAAACTCATAATAACAACATATCGTCCATAACATAACATAACATAACATGACTTTATTTAACCTCGAATTTAAGGTCCATACATACATAAACGTTTAGATCGACAATCAAGTCGCACACACGGTGGAACAAAGGTCTAATTATTTACTTATTCGTTAGCGCAGTTATACTAAGGCTGGACTTTTGCCAGCCGTGAAGTGAATTAAATGAGCATTATCAGAGCACTGCATGAGCGTTGTATGTGCACTGAAACATAAGATTTACGTGTAGTGAGTGATAATAAAGTCAGCGTACAATTCATTTGCAGTTTATAGTTTTATACGAACTTTTCACAATGAGCTGTTTTCTATTTTCTGTCAAAGAAAGACTGTTTGTGATTAATTAATCGATAATGGTTTTGTCAGTAGTATAAGCAATACAAAATGTTATTGATAACAGGTATACTGGAAGGTTAAAACAACAAATTAATTTCCGGTGAGGTAATTAGCGTTGCAGAAGGTCTTTTTTAATTTCAGAGAGAAACGATAACAATCTGCTGTTTTCACGTTTGCGTAAGTTGTTGTGGTAGGTGAAACATGTCCTTTGCGGCGTTCCTTTACAATTTGAAGGATCAGCGGACTGCCTTTAATTTCATCTTTTTATAAAAGGGAAGATTTTGAGTGGGGATTGTGCTTTTAATGTCCGCTTTTAATCGAAGATTTAGCGGTGGAGTTTGGTTCATTCACGATAAATTTGCTTTCACGGGCAACCTCGTAATAAAAACCGGTCATACGGCCGGGTCATATGGTCATTACAAAATGCAGACTGCAGACCGAGTACAAAATTCAGACTAAAGATACAAGATGCAGACTGCAGAACGAGTACAAAATGCAGACTAGGTTCAAAATGCAGACTGACAGGAAAAACTGCTTTTTTTTCGTTAGAAACGTGGTAATTTTTGATTACATAAGTTACCTATTGTCACGTAGTAATCTTCCAGGTTACTTCACACTTAGCCGTTTACTAAGGTAAAAACCCTTAACTATGGTATAAAAAAGGTAAACAAAGTTCACCACGGTAAAACGCATTAGCTGACTTTTACATTTTCCAGATGGTTCCTTGTCACAAGAGTGCTACTCAAATGTCGAGTTAATGACAGACATGAGTTTCTTCGCGTGAGTTTAATTAATTTTTCGTGACTGCGCCATGGATCGTGAACCTGTTGTAGCTTCGATTGTGGTTCTTTTATTTTGTCATGGCCTAAAAACGGAAAATCGCTGTTTTTAAATTAGTGTTCGTCGATTTCTGAATGAACATATTCATTCCTCTTATTCACGAAATTATAGCTTTACTTCAAACGAATAAATTGAAATTTACTTTCCGAGAACTGCGCGAAAAGTTGTCGGACATGGCAAAGAACGTTCCAAAAGTCAGGGGCACCCAACGACAATTTTCGGAAAAATATCTGTTCGGAAGACGATTTGAGATCTAGAATTTTCGGAACATTTGTTGTAAAATTACTTACTTGCCTGCCTCTCCTAGGATTTTCGAACATCTAAAAAATGGTAAAATTGCCCATTTTCAACGGATTTTTACCCTAAAAAGGTCACCTAGAATTTTCGGAGCCTTTTTTCTGGCTGAAATTTTCGAACAGGTAAGGTTTGATCCCTATAATTTTCGGATCACTGGACTTTCAGCTAGGAAATC
>JAHPZR010001678.1:45000-57500 GCA_019787425.1 Platygyra sinensis
AGACTGAGGCAATCCATGCAGGGTTGAAGCCAGAAGGAGACAAACCAAGACACTTGCCTATAAGTTACTGACTTGTTTGTTTTTGTTTTACTTTTTGATGGGGAAAGTAAAACACTGTTAAGTACAGCATCTGGGAATAGAATTTAACCATGGACATTGCCTCAGTCATTATTTTTTTCAGGCTGTCAGGCTCTGTCATAGGCAAGCGTACAAGTAAAACCTTCAGTCACAATCTATAAGTTCTGTGCACTCAATTTTACTGTATGTAATTAAACTTAAAAATGTATTTAATTATTAGTGATATATGACAAGTCATTTCTCAGAAGACTGATTTATTAATAGGTAATAAGTAAATAAATAAGTATTACCTAGTTCCTCAAATAGTACATGTGTTCCAAGAGATTCTGGAAAAAGAAGATTTCCAGTTATCAGGAATGCCACTAAAATTATTCAAAATAGAAACCTTTTTATCATCATCCTCTGCAGTAGTGAAGATGAATAGCAAATCAAAGCAAATCAAAATGACCAAAATTATGACAACACCCAGGAGATGACATGTTAAAAATATTTTAGCTACATGTACCTGACTGTTTTTTACATGTAGTTCTTCAGCAAACTTCACCAAACATTACCAACAGCCCTTTTAAAGCTAAAGAACTGACAGTCAGTAGCACTCCTTGGTACATTGTTACATGGTACCTGTACACTGTCAGGGCTAAGCTCCAGAGGTGCCAAGTTGCCAAAGGAGACTAACTTTTGCCTTTGGATGACTGGAGAATTTTTTTTTTTTTTTTCATAGGAACCTTTGGGCTCCTTCTAGTATTCCCTAGAGAACAACCAGTAGCATGTTTTTGCATTCTTAAGCAAAGCAAAGATCAAATACCCTACCTTTAAATTCTCCAATGAATGTATAATTCCCAATCTGAAGCACAGGCTCATCAGTATCAATACCCTAAGAACAATTAGATGTGGATGTAGTAAAAAGGGATTAACTTGTACAAGCTAACTAAAGATAGCTGTATATTGGAAACTGGATTTCTGAACCTAACAGCCTGGCTTCCCTGTTAATTTTTACATGTCTTCAGTGCAGAACCAACAGCCCTTGAAGTACACTATGCAGCCTAAAATGCCAGTTCTCTTTAAGTTCGTGAAATTAGCCAGCAGATAGCAGTTAACGACATCCCTGGGGCATGGTAGTGTAATCAAATTGCTAATGAAAATGGAACGGGGGCATTCCCTTCCATCATTTTTTGTTGAGGATGGGTGGGGTGTGTGTGCAAGGGTACATGTGGGCTAGCAGCAATGGAAAAATGGACCTTAAAATGGACCTTAAAAAGTCCTCTAAAGACCACAAGCAATAGGAGGAACGAAGTTTGTCTGAGTTTTTTTTTTTCTTTCAGTGAGAGTAAGCATGGAACACGAGAGTGAGTCTAAAACAAGACAGTGACTGTGGTCTCATGCTCTTGTGTTTTGGCTTGTTCATTTCCTACATTTAATATTTTCCTTGTGACGTTGACAAACTCAATACATACATGTAATAATTAGAAGGTCAGTGGTCAGCCTAGGACTGAGGAATATACATGCATATAAACACTCACCAAAAGTCGGCAATTTGCGGAGTCGCAGCTGTACAAGAATTCATTGTCTATTACTCCTTCGAGTTTGATGACCACAAGGTGCTCCTGTCAGTGAAAATGAGAAACTAATGAAAACCTAAAGAACATGATCCCCAGGACCTCACACCTTTGGCTTTAAAACTTTATATCTTTTCAAACTTTAACAACCCTTTTGATTTAATTCAGGTAAATATCGCATGTTTATAAGCTCAAAACAGTTCCCCTTAGGGTCTAATTAAGTTGTGTGAGTAGTAGCTTCATTATACCAGCGGCGACTGAAGGTTTTATCTACCAGTTGTTTTTCCACAAGTTTTCGTGCTCACCTCTTCTTCCCAATCTTCGTCAGTCATAACTTGTCCCTAAAAAGTATGAAACCGATAGCGCTTTACAAACAGCAGAGATTTATTTCATGCACACAAGTCGAACGAAACCTTGCTATGGAAAAACGAACAGGCCTATGCTGTTGACTGCGAGGGTCCTGGGGAAAGTTCTCATCCAGACTCCTCACAAGGCACAAGGCGCTGGTCATAAAGCGGTGCGCCTGTTGTTTTTTGAACTTCCGCTTTCTGTTTCGTTGACTATTCGAAGCTTAAATTATTATTTCAGGGAGGCAATCATGTATCGAACTCATGTAAGTCTTAAACATTTGATAGGAAACTAATATTTATGTTGTGCTGTAAAGCTGTAAACCCGGCGAATCCAGGAGATCAAGGATGCTAATCGACGCACAGTTGTTTGTGTCCTAATCGTAAATGACTTTCCCTTTTGTTCAATGGTGACGTTTACATTTGTCCTGGACACCAGTGAACTTATTAACTGGCAATCTGTCTTACGGTTTTAGTCTTACCTTAACATAACCATCGCTAATCCTTTGCATTTGCATGTACTTTACAATTTCTGAACTACCTGTGTCACTATTGAATACGTTTTTGAGGAATTGCATCCTTCAATTTGAAACTGATACTAGCATTGCAAAATTAGTTTATAGTGATAAGTTGTAACATGTGCTGAGCTCCTTTAAAAAAATGAAGAAGAAAAGACAGGTATATACAGGGTAGCTGTCAGGGCCAGAGGGGACAGGAATCAAATGGGAGGTAATCCCTTACAAATGATAAATTTTGGACTAACATCCCATCCAGGTGAAGAAGAATTTCTCTTAGACTCTTCATGCTACAGAAACCGGGATGAGCTTCAGCAGCTATGAGTCAGTCATGGCTCCAAGGCTTCACTTTTAATGTGTTGTTGTTATGGGCAACTAGCTCCATTTCCCTGGCAACTTGTCGGCCTTTGATGCCACTGGCAGCAAAACACAGGAATTTGCAGGCCATGATAAATTTGTTCGGTTGTCACCAAAGCTCCATGATCTTGCCTTAGTCAACTGATAGTCATATCAGAGTTAAATCAGAGCAACTTGTCGGCCTTCGATGCCACTGGCAGCAAAACACAGGAATTTGCAGGCCATGATAAATTTGTTCGGTTGTCACCAAAGCTCCATGATCTTGCCTTAGTCAACTGATAGTCATATCAGAGTTAAATCAGAGTGTTTTAAATGCTTTTCAGATACTCTCAAAATCAATAACTTAAGATAATGTATTGTTTATTGTAGAATCCAAGTGCCCCAGGAATGCATAACATGCCAGACTCAAGAGACAGCCACATGAGGGTTTCATACAAAGACAACCCTGGCTTTTTTCAAAACATACAACAGAGTTTCTGCGCATCCCTGTTTGGTATTCTCCTTGTTATAGCTTCTTTTCCAGTAATTTATTGGAATGAGGTAAGAAAGATATGTAAGGATCAGTTTCAGAAGGATGCCACAGAATTGTACTTTTATACTTTCTTTGTTCATGGTATTCTTACAATTTATACCTTTTTAACTATTATGAATTTAAAATGAATGAAATAAATGTTAATTCTTTCAATTTTTCTACTAGCCAGCAGGCTATTAAACATGACATTTCACTAGTCCGACCTCATTTTTACTAGTATCAGAATACCGGGCAAGCGGAAATGTCAAACCCTGATAACCCAGAGTGGTAGTTAAAAGGCTTGTTGGAAGCCATTTGGACAAAATCTCTTTACAGACAGAATGACATCACAAAGTGCAGCCTGGCTGCTGAGCACTGTTCAAATTGGCAACAATGACGCTTCAATTTTGGGCTTCTTTGGAGATATATTTTACAACAAAAACCCGCCTTTAGAGCTGAAAATTTGGAGAGTAGCAAAACTAACGTTGAGGAAAAATAAACACTTTGTGAAGCGAACTTCTCCTTCAAGGGTGCAATTGAGCCAAAAAGTCAGTTTGACTTGATTTACAGCTTTAGAATAATCATATAGTAACCTCCCATGGAGTGAAAAAAATTCAAGCCATGAGTGACCCATGAAACAGGATCTTGGTAACTCTTAACAGTTCTTTTTTCAAAATTTCTGAGTGGTTTCCCCATCCTTTTTATTTTGAAGAACCCCCAGGCACTAAATCTGCATGCTTGTAAAGCCATCCAAGAAGTACAGTCATAATATTGCTTTAGACAACCCTTTAGAATTTTCACTTGATAAATTTGATTGAAGTATCTCCTTTAAACCACAGAAACAAGAATTAATTAAACTGGGTTGAAATTTGTGAATTCTCCTGTATTTTCTTTTACCTGTACAGGGTAGAGCTGTTCAAACAGCTTTATCATTAGATGAGGGTCTGAAACAAGTTGTTCATCTAAATTATATTGACCAAGTCAGCCCTGAATACCAGGACAAACTTGTGTACCTTACTGGCAGCCTACAAACAGATAAGGTAAGTATAGCTGTTAATGTTTTTTTGTCTCCTGGGGCCCGTTTCTCGAAGCTCCCGGTAATTACCGGGCCCGTTAAGCTGTTTTGTTTTCCATTCCAGATGGCAGTTTCAAAAGCTTTGAATATTATACAGTAAAGTTATTAGCTAAAAGAAACAAAATAGACTTTATTAGAGTTCAGAACACACCCTACTTTTCTTAAGATTTTGATTTTAAAATCTGATTTCGCGCCCGTTAAGTTACCAGGTCTTTCGAGAAATGGGCCCTTGATCAACAAAAACTACTAGTTTGTATAGTGTGATTGTCCGGATGAATGTAGTTCTGAAAAGAACTTGGTCTGACTGACTCTGGAAAGCTGGTAGTCACTAACTTAGAACAAAATGCCTCTGTGTCTGTGAGCAACTATTGGTTGCCGTAACTTACAAATGACAACAAGTTATGCAAATGGGAAAAAGAAACTTACAAATTGACTTCTAGCTAACAGACCAACTTAATTTGACTAACAACAATTACAAAGAGACCTCAAACAGGCCAATTTGACTAACTTTAGATGGATCCAAACTGACCAATGACAAACTTTTAAATGCAGACAATATAATAATGATAATGATAATGATAATGATAATGATAATGATAAGGATAATGATAAGGATAAGGATAAGGATAAGGATAAGGATAAGGAAAAGGATAAGGATAAGGATAAGGATAAGGATAAGGATAATGATAATGATAATGATAGTGATAATGATAATTACTTTATTTATAAAGCACTCATATCCTGAGCTCATGGCGCTTTACAATGTATTATAAGCAAGGAATAACTTAAAAATCAATTTACAATCCATCATATATTACACATCATAAAAAGCTTTTACAAAAACAATGCCCCACTCTCCAAAAATTGCCTAGTAAAAAGATATGTTTTCAATCCTTTCTTAAAGCGAGTTAAAGGGGCTACGTCACGGTATTTTAAGTTATTTTGACCATCGACATTAGATTGAAGGAAACCTGAAAATAATACTTTAGAAAGAAAGAAAAACATCAAAGAGATAATAATAAACCATAAAGGAACAAGGATGGTTAAGGATGGAGAAGATTGACATGGATTACAAACAATGAAATTGAAAAATTTAGGCTAAATTTTTCAAACCGTTTAACCATGACATAGCTCCTTTAAAGATGGTGGGTGACTTACAGTGTACGCAAATCTAATTGTAGCAAATTCCACAGTTTAGGGGCACACACTGAAAAAGCCTTGTCCTTGAATGATTGAGGTTGTTCTAGCAGCTGCATTAAGATGAGGACCGCAAATTCCTGGAATGCGATTGATAACTAAGTCTAGTTGCCAGGTAGCTAGGTGAAAGATTATTAAGTGATTTGAATACTAGCAAAAGCATTTTAAAAACAATATGATAACTAACAGGAAGCCAGTGAAGGTCAGATAAAACAGGCGTAGTATGATCAAATTTACGAGTCCGAGTAATGATCCTGGTGGCAGTGTTCTGAGCATACTGAAGCTTCTTTAACTTCATTTTCCTACAACCGTAGAACAAGGAATTGCAATAGTCTTGTTTAGATGTTACAAAAGCATGCAATGCAATTTCACTAGACTCTTGTGTGAGATACTTTCTTATCTTTGATAACAACAAAGAGACTAAATAAATAAATAATTATAACAACAAACTTTAATTCACTTGACAAAAAGTACACAATTCATGTAGTAATTAAGGCAAGTGAACAACAGAATAAGGTAAGCAAACAGATATTTTAAGGGATGCAGAGAAAATGTGATATGGAAAGAAGAGAATGGATAGTGAGCTCTGATCAGAAGTTCAACAGGAGCCACCTTGTCATGGCAGTGAGACTTTATTGTTTTGATTCATCTTGTAGTGCTACAATTGGTGTCTTATTTATTTATTTATTACAATCAATTGTTAAAAACCAAAGGATGAACTGTAAAGGAGTCCTAGACCCCATATAAAAACAGATCACCTAAAAATATATAAAAACACAATGTCAATAGTAGTTAAGACAGCTGCAGTTTAAAATGCCAATAAAACCCCATTTTGCTATTTATTAATAGGTACTGAGTGATGCAGATTATGGCATTGCAGTCCGAGCTGTCAAGCTCAGAAGAAAGGTTGAAATGTATCAGTGGGTGGAACATAAACATACCAGGTATTGATTATTTCTTTTCAATGTAAAATACTGTTTAAGCCATTGTACATGTAGCTTACTGTGGCAAATACACATGTAAGTCCCTAACAGCAAATTTGCTGGGTTCAAGAACACCAGAATTAATTCAACAATTTTAACTTTTTAATATGCAATTTCAGGGAGTATGACGAGGGAGGAAGAAAGAGAACTGAAACGACATTTTCATATTGTAAGTCTTTACTCTATGGATATGTCATTGTCAAAGCATAAGGGGCATGATTGAGGAAATAAAATAATAGTAATAAAAATAAAAAAATTTTTAAAATATAAACCATTTATTTAATATTAAATGATTTCATTCAAGTGTTTAATACAGTTATTGTAGTTATAACTTATTTAAGACTAAGTAAATATTTATTAAATTTTGCAATTAGGAATCCCAGTTGGTGGGAGAATAACCTGGGTTGGCTTATAATTTACACAGTGCAGTCAAGGAGTTGAACTTAGGATTACGGAAAACACATCTATTAATAATGGGACATGTAGGGTGGAGGATTTGAACGAGGGACTTCTAGATTTCAAATCCAGTGTAGCCTAACCCACTCAGGCACGCCTCTTCCAGCATCCCCTTTCATTGTCCCATCAATTTCGCCATTCGCTTCCTCCTATCCCCCCCCCCCTGCACAGATCTTGGGCTTACTACTCACACTTTACCTCTTCTTTTTTTCCCATTTATAGTATTGTTTGTAGTGAGTGAAGTTTTAATTTTTAAGAATTATATCTGCATTTTAGATGCTCATTTTGGAACAGTTGTTTAGAGTTGGAACTGTAATATATCTGTTAACTTCTGTTAGCAAGACACTACTTAATTTGGACCAGTTATGAAATATGACCCTACCCTGTTTTTCGTACATTTTTCTCTAGCTACAGACTGGAAAGACCACGTAGTTGGAAGCAATAGTTTTGACAATCCCTCTGGTCACCAAAACCCAAACAGTATGCCAGTGAATTCGTACACAAAGGAAGCAGATTTTGTGAGAGTTGGAGCTTTTGTGCTGTCCAAAGGTATAAACTTACTGTGATCTCAGATTTAGACCAGTGTAGGTTTTGCTGTATTTATCCATCAAGGGACGAATTCTCATTGTTATACTCATTGCAAAAATTGTCAAATTTTAATATTTTGAAGTGTGTTACATCAGGAAACAAGGCATCACTGAAAGGTTGTGAAAGATCTTTAATTTTTTAAGATCAATAAGGTAAATATCGGAAAATGGGAGAAGTCCTTTCAGCTCAATATACTGTAGTTTAATCTATGTTAACATTATACCTTAAATTGATGTGTGTCAATAATGTATGTCAGTGTATGTTAATCTGTGACGGGGGGGTGGGGGGTACTCCCTATAGAGGCCTATACGGGGAGGCTCCGCCCGAAAGGGGTATCTTTCTCTGGCTTCAGGTATATAAAAGGGGAGGGATTCCACAAGTTGAGATATATAAAAGGATAGGGAAATCGGTCATTCAGGTATTTGAAAAAGCCTTTAATTATAATATTTGAACTACATGAAAATGTGAACAAGAGTTCCTAAAGTAGGTATGTGAAAGGGGTACTTTTTTCAATAAAAGGTATATAAAAGGGGTACCTTTTCTGCCAAAATGGTATACAAAATGGTATACAAAAAGGGTAAGGGGTTGGACCTCGGGGCGGAGAGCCTCCCTGTATTAAACTTTGTTAAGTACCCCCCCCCCCCCCTCCCCCAGGATCTGTGGTCGTGTATGTTAGCCTACATGTATGTAATGCATGTTAATGTATGATAATATTGTATGATAATAATGTATGTTACAAAAGTCCTAACTGTGAAATTTTTGCCTTTTAATCACAGCACTCATTGGAAAAATCAGTGACTTTCAACCGCTTTCTCTAAGAGAAGTTCCATATGGCAAGGCAATGTACCTTCATAACGGGATGTTCTACCATGCTATGGATCCGTATCACCCCAGAGTAAGAAAACATAACGTTGTATCAACATGTGATAGTCAACAGTAATAGATTTCCGGGCTGGGGAGGGACTCCAAAATGAAATAAAAGGTCGAGGAGCTCGTAAATCCCTACAGGAGATAGTCTGGGCGTGGCTCAAGGGTTTTTTGACCCCTTAAAAGATACTACTTAAAACAGAATGCGCTAATAGACCCGGCTCGAGAGAGCGGCGAAATCGAGCTTATAAACAGAAATGAGAGTGGTTTTTTATTGTTGTTTCTTCGAGTGCACCTAATAGATGCTTTGACCGTTAAAAATAGTGGCGTTTTGTCTTGAACATCCTAAGTGAGAGCAGGTGTGCAACTTTCCCTCGTTATAGAGTTCTGTCTTTTAAATGATACATTAATACGAGAGACAAAGTTTTATCAAATGCTACACATAGGCGTACGAGCCGGGGGGGCGGGGGGGGCTGCAGCCCCCCCAGTCGCAGAAACATTTTGGGATTTTTCGGGTAAAACGCTGATGATTCGGGCAAAAGTACTCGGGAGAAAGTATTCTAAAAGGTAGTCAAGGCCTGGCTTGTAGGTTACTTTCACTGGCGTTTGTCTTGTCAAATCGGAGTTAAGGTCAAATGATCTAAGGATCCACAATTGCAGGTATTCTGTTTTGGAAAAGCCATATGCCAATTAAATGTGTACCGTGGGAATCCATGATGTTATTTCCATTAGTGACAAAAGGATGAAAGCAAAGGACGACCAAGATGGGCTCCTGCCAAGACTTATGTTTTTGTGGTGGCTCTGAAAAGAGCCCTTTTGAATGGCTCCGCAAAGTGCCGGTTTAAAATTTTCCTGAACTTCTCGCACGAGGAAAAATTAACTGTTTCTTTTATAACTTTCTGATTTTACCAAGCTGTCGAATGAAGTCATAGGCTAGGAGTATTCAATGTTTTAAAATAACTACAGTGGAATCCTGATTTCTCGAACCCTCATTTTTTCGATCCTTCCAATAACTCAAACCAAAAGTCGTTTCCCTCTCCTCACTCAAACGCCATAATTTCACGAACTGTTCGGCCGATTTTTAAAAGCAATTTTCATCAGTTCCCTTGGATGTTCCAAAAAATCGGAATTCGGCTGTGTTTCCGTAATGATAACAGTTTCATTAGACGTAAGAATTGGGAACGTTTTTGTTTTTACTGCGATTTGAGTACATATATACAACTGACACTTTCGGGCATTTTGTAATTTTTTTCGGGCAATAAGGTCGCCGCCCCCCCCCCCCCCCCCAAGTCCGAGGGTGCCCGTACGCCTATGATGCTACAGACAGTGTTTCACCACATTTCTTGCCTGTTCTAGGCTCTCAATACTTCTCTCGGTTTTTCTCTCGCTGGCCCTCTCATCGCTCGTGCCCAACTACTGAGATAGGACTTGTGTGTTAAAGATAGAAAATCCTGCGCAGTGTAGTTGGTCATTGTAAAAATGAAAATTGTAAAACTGACGCTGTATAGGGAGTCTTAACGCACCGATGTTTCGGCAATGCTTCCTTCTTACTACCGAGAGCCTGAAACAGGCTTCCACATTTCCAACAACTGGCAGGGAGTTGAAAACACCGGCGAAAGCGTAGCTAGACTAAGCGGAGTGTTTTTGACGAAATTTCAGAAAGGGAGTATTGTCTCGTGTTTAATTTGATAATCCCACTAAATCGAAACAAAACCAGAGGAAAAGTAAGAAATACTATCGGAAAATTCTACGCTTATTAAGAACACATTCCCAGGCGCCGACTGGTTCGTCTACAAGCGCTCGAAGGAAGACTGTAGTCGGCGAAACGCTGTCAAGGTGATGATTTCTTGAATGTGTTTTTAGCTCACAAATTATTAATGAATTACTATCATTATTATTGACAAACAGGTTGGAGATGTTCGAGTGCAGTTTTCATTTGCTGGACTGAGTGGAAAGCCTGGCTCGGGGCTGGGAGAACCAATGAAGGTAAAATCCTCTCTAATCTTTGTACTCTGTTGAACTGCTCAAATAGCTCCCATTTGAATAGCCACAAACTAGGGCTTCATCCACGGATGTAAAAGTTAGAACCACCTTGTACAGCATAATAAACAGTACCAGATGAAAGTAATGCTAAATAGCTTTCATGTGAATGGCCACACACTGGAATTCACCCACAGACTTTAAAAGTTACAATCACCTTGCACAACATAATAAACAGTACCACATGAAAGTACTGCTAGATAGATTTGATTGAGTGTTCCAACCACAGAGCTGACTTGTATGCTTGGCAAAAATGCTTATTACTTTTATTTTTTACCTCGACAAGTCTTTTTCCAGTTTATTTCTAGCGACATATCAGCAATTTGTTCTCCGAATGTTCACGTTACTCCGCGAGACAGACTTTTACAATCTCACCTGAATATTACTGAGTTCGTAAGAAACAAATGACACCTTCCCCGTTATTTTTTCTAGGTCAGTATTGTGGCCCGTCAGCATGGTGCAACGTTATCGCATTATCACACAAAATCTGGCGATTCATTGGAGCTACTGTACCCTGGAGAGATGAGTGCGGAGGTGAGGAAAGGGTATTTTGAGCTAGGTTTTATATTCCATTACCTTCCCAACCCCAACGGGCTGTGTGACTACGTGTCTTATTGTAGTGGAAACATTATGGTAACGAACAACTCCACAATATTGTAGCAGATTTCGACCAGTTGGACTTCAAGGCAAATTCTTCAGGGTAGGAAAAACCCCAGGTCTGATTGCCCGGGGTAGGTTTGTTGTTGGGTGGGCAAGTACAATTAGCCTCAGTAGTCTTGTTAGGAATAATTTCCAATCCAAAACAATTTCAAAACTTAAGATTGTAAGATGAGCACAACATTGATTTGAAAGCATGGTTTAATTTAGTTGGTAAGGAATGAACATTACTTCTCAAACCCATTTTAAAATGATTCATTAAATTGACACAAAGAAACTCACAACCGTGAAGGAGGTTTAGATACCCGCTCTTAATTAGCATAGATTTTGACGATTTTTACCTCTCCGTTTACCCTTAACCCTTTAGTGCCCAAGGGGTCTCCCTTTGACGAGTAAAATCGTCTGGCGTTAGACAGAGTAAAATCTATAAGTCGCTATTGGGCATTAAAGGGTTAAAGGAGATAGTTTTTTAACCCTTTAGTGCCCAAGGGGTCTCCCTTTGACGAGTAAAATCGTCTGGCGTTAGACAGTGTAAAATCTATAAGTCACTATTGGGCATTAAAGGGTTAAGTTTTTGACTCGATTGATAAGATATATCAAACTCTCGAGAAAGTGTTTCATCGGCTATCCAAACACCTCGAATCTCATCAAAAAATACTACGCTGCGCGTCGTATTTTCAACTCTCTTCTCGGTGTTTAGATATCCCGATGAAACACTGTCTCTCGTGTTTGATATTTTACACACCTAATGGGCATTATAACATAGCTAGCAGAGCCACGCAATCAAATTCAGTATACGTAAGCGTGCACCAAATCTCGATAGTGCTCGCTGATGGCGTCAGCAAATCGCTTTGCCAGAATTTTTTTTCGCGCGAGCGGCCATTGTCAGCGTGGGGAAAAATATTATATTTCGCTTCAATGATGGATACAGAGACTCGGCCCACTAGTCCCAAAACAAACACAATTTTCCGGCCTTTTCTCGTGGGCTAGAGTTCTTAAATGAGGCAGAAAAAGAGAAAAACAACGGAAGAGGAAACTCGGCATCAGCGCCGTCACGATTCGCTTCACTGTCCGAAAGACACTCTGGTAAAACCAAACAAATTACAAACTGGTCTGTTTCAACCTTTAAAGGTAAGCTTAAGTTTTACCGTTATAAAATTGTTAAATATAAACCTCGAGCTTTCAACAGAAAAATTGAAATAAAACCAATTCTATTTTGCTTAATATTTCGCTTACCGCGAACAATCACTTCTGTTATTGTTGTATTTTTTTC
>JAHPZR010001678.1:62500-90634 GCA_019787425.1 Platygyra sinensis
TCGATTTTCATTGAGTTCCGATACTAATCGATTAATTAATATCGATTATTGCTTTTCATCGATTGGGCACGCCTGGAAATATATTCCATTGATCTCGCTCCATTATTTTTAATTGACCCACATTTTATGTGACGCGAACAATTTTGTTTGTTATTTTTTCTGCTGAACTCCCTGCCGTCGTCATAAAGCTATCTAAGCGATTCTAAATTAAAACGAGTGAAAAACAAAAATATACTTCAGGCAAATCGACTTTATCTTTGGAAAACGGAATTGAAGAAAGTCTAAACAAAACATGCAGCAACCAAAATAAAGAAAAGAATGGTGGATACTGAAGATGTGAATAAAAACAACTGCTAGATATTTGTCGGGTTTCAGATGCTCAATAATGATATGGAGTTTAGGAAAACCACGGCGGCAACGGCTACAGGAACCGTTCACCACCGACTGAGGATGAAACTGAAAAAGTGGACAATCTTTTCCTCCCGCCAAAAGAGGGAAGATAACGCCCTTATCTGAATATGGGGTTGTAAACATCCGGAATGAGGTTTGGGATTTCAGTTTAGCTTTTTCGCTTTATATTTAAGCAATAGACTACAAGTTTCTATGTTTTATAGGCTGATAAACCACTCGGAATGTTGGTAGAACACGAGAAGAATTCGTAAATCACGAGCCGCCATGAATTTTATGGCACAATAAACCATAGCTGATTGACCAATCAGAGCGCGCGCATTGATTTGGTTAACGTTATTATATAAATTGCCATAAAGGAGAAAAAGTGAAACATAAGTCAAAATCGGACATATTGTTGCTTCTGATGTGACGAAAATATTCAGACTTGTCCCGGTAAGCTTTGATACTACACTCGTCAACTGAGACCTTATTTCCGTAAGATCCTTATAAAATCAAGAATGCTTCTTTAAGCCGGGATTAGCGAATGAGTGGGTTCATTCATTACTTGAAATGTCCTGGCCATCACGCCCAAGAATTTTGCATTAAACACGCAACGTCGCCCATTAAAGTTAACAACCAGAGCTATTTTTTTCAATTAGTTTTGTTTCGAAGGTAAGAGTTTACCAGATAAAGCGAGACATCCCGCCAGTTCATGGCGTCGAAACATCAAGTTTATTTTCGCTGATAAGAAGTTGTGGTTTAAATCCCGTACAATCTCATCTTAAATTACAACAATACCTTACATTCGCAGACGGCTTTCGTAAAATACTGTTGTGATACAAATAATATTTGGTTTAAGGGATGTCATCCGCTGATTTTACACACCCTATTTCAGATTTAAGAAGCAAATAAACACGGCGTAATCGGTCTGTGAATCATCAATCAAAACACTTTCTCCAACTCAAAAAAGTGCTTTTATAATAAAAGTTTGACTTATTGAAAGAGAATGATATTCTTAGCATCAAAAACCGCATTAGCAAAAACTACTGATGTTAATACAGTGTTGCTCACACTCAAACAAGCCTGTAATATCAAATTAAGACTGATGTCAAACACCCTGTAATGTTAATCAGAGAGGTTGTTATACGCGATTAAACTTTAAAAAAAATGTTCTTAATCTTGTAAATGTTCAGTAATATGAAGGCGTTTACTAGCCAGCTCCCAAAAGAAAGCCTGAACATCTAGTTTCTCCCAACAGTGCCATATGATTAATATGTGGACGGTTAATGAGAATAAACAAAATCATCAACAAGAAGATATATTTTATTTCATTGGCCTCGATTACATTTGGTAGAGCATGCTGAAAAATTGTCCCACTCATTGAGTAAAGTGTTATTCTATATTCCCTTTCGATAGTTTGAGTTATTTTGGCCACAAACCCGGCAATAACAGTTTACTGAGATAGAAAAACACCAAAGAAATAAAGACAATAATAATCCTTAAAGAAATAAGGATGCCGAAGATTAAATGACACAGATTAAAAACAACAAAACTGAAAAATCTAAGTTCCTTTAGTTTTGATGATAAGAAATAATTAATGTTGTTGGTTGAGACTGTCAAATGCGGTTTATCGTGCTTAATCACACCCCAATAAAACGATGGCTTAATTTTCTAAGCTTTTTCACTCTGCCGGATATTGAAAAAGGGCTCAAATTCTTAATTTTTAAAATGGAAGTGTAATCAAATTAGACGATTGTGTTTCTTAGCACTCGTTTTTATCAGATGTTGGTGTGGCCGGAATTTCACGTTGGCCTACACAACACTGAAAGAGGGTGGATGGAGTAATCCGGAAAATGTAGTCTAGAATGAATCTAGATTTTGTCTAGGTAGGTTACCACAATGAACAACAATGTAGGAGTGGTCCCGGCCACGCCCAACGTAGCTCTGACATTCAATACTCTTCTAAACCCAACTGATTCAGCGGCTCAATCTTTTCAGACATTCCCATCGAAAAATAGCTTTTCCTTAGAACAGTTTCCTACCCAACAATTGACAGCAAGCAGGATCCCTCAATAATCTTTTGTCACATGGCCTTTTTGATGATTTTTGATTTTCGTCAAATCAGTGATGAAATCTGTCAAATTAAACTGAAATTCAAAATTTGCATCTGAAATCTTCACCTCAGTTGGTATTGAACTGGTGCAGTTAACGACAATCTTGGTCGGTCGGCAATGATTTTGTATCAAAGGCATCCTCCCTCAGATCTTAACAACGGCGCCAAATCGCGCCATTTTAACAGTCATGCACTGAAATGAGCAAGCCGGGTGGCCTCCTGTTTAACGCGCTCGTTTCTGGATCGCGCAGTCTGGGTTCTAGCCCTGGCCGGGGACATTGCGTTGTGTTCTTGGGCAAGACATTCTCACAGTGTCTCTCTTTACCCAGGTGTATATACCAGCGAGCTTAATGCAGGGGGTAGGCCTGCGATGGACTAGCGTCCCACCCAGGGAAGGGGATGGGGGATAAGAAATACTCATATTCTCTTCATGCTACTGAGAGGCATGGTCAAAATTTTCGTTTAAAAATGGCCAATATTGTAAGTTAGCTCTTCAAAGGGCATCAAGGCAATCTGGAAATTTCTATCAAAGATTCAGGAAAAAAAAGCAGACCTGAAGTACATATTGAGTTGTTGTAGTAGTAACAAAAGGAATTCATAGGCCCTCTAAAATGATATACAATTAAAAAAAAACCAAACAGACCGACATCGAAAATAAAAATCCAAAGAAGAGAGAAATTAATATGATCCGTGCTGAACATCATCATCATCATCATCATCATCATCATCATCTATCCCTTCTCTCCGCATGGAGAATGGGGCTATTGATCCTCCTCCTCCAAGCTACTCTGTCTCTGGCTGCAACCTCAGCCTAACTCCAGATCTGAAATCCGAGATGTTCCATCGCTTTGTTTACTGTTCTACGCCATGTCTCTATCAACCGTCCTCTGCTACGCTTGCCTTCAGGTGCCCACGTCAGTGCAATCCTGGGATTTTTGTCTAATGGCATTCTTAACACATAACCTAACCACTTTCATCGCCTGGTTCCGTTCTGAACAGTACGAACTACTAAGTAATATGCCTTAGCAAAGAGAAACGACAGTGGGAGGCGCGGTGGCCTCATGGTTAGTGCGCTCGTCTCCGGATCGAGTGGTCCGGGTTCGAGCCCTGGCCGGGGACATTGTGTTGTGTTCTTGGGCAAGACACTTTACTCTCACAGTGCCCCTCTCCACCCAGGTGTATAAATGGGTACCGGCGAATTTAATGCTGGGGGGTAACCCTGCGATGGACTAGCATCCCATCCAGGGGGGAGTAGAAATACTCTCAGTCGCTTCATGCTAAGGAAACCGGGATAAGCTCCGGCCTGATGGGCCACTTGGCTCGTATGCAGACTTTACCTACCAAAGAGAAACGACGACTCATCCCATGCCTCTCCGAGAAAACGAATTGTCGTGGCCATGATCCCGGCGAGCACTGCAGCACGAATGGGCTGCAAGTGCGTATTCTTCTGATACCTGCATTATAAAGCTCTGGCCAAACAGAGTCGTAAGTGGACGCAAGTTGAAAATTTGGTTCTACTTGCGACTACGTTTGGACAGGCCTTGCGTGCAGTTGCGTTGACTTGCGATGACTTGCGCTCCCTTTGGTCGACATCAAATTTGCACGCAAGTCAAAGCAAGCTTTTCACTGTTTGGCCACCCAACCGTAGTCAACGCAAGTTGAGTGACGTCCATTTACCTATTATTAGCCAATCAAACAGAAAATAGTCTGCCTAAAAATATTGTTTTTTTGTGACTTGCGTGTACTTGCGAGGAAACTTGCGAGTCCGTTTGGCCACCCAACGCAAGTCTCCACGCAAGTTCAACTTGCGTCCACTTGCGACTACTTGCCGGTTCGTTTGTCTAGGGTTTAAAAAGAATGCTGTTTCAAGTCTAGCTTGCGACTGAAGGAACTGAAAGTAAACTTAGTTTAAAGCCTTGGCCAAACGGACCGGCAAGTAGTCGTAAGTGGACGCAAGTTGAACTTGCATCGAGACTTGCGTTGAGTGGCTAAACGGACTCGAAAGTTTCCTCGAAAAAAAAGACATTTAAGGCAGACTATCCTGTATTTCATTGGCTAATAACAGGTTAATGGACGTTAGTCAACTTGCGTTGACTTGGGTTGGGTGGCCAAACGGTGAAAAACTTGCTTTGACTTCGTGCAGATTTGATCTTGACCAAAGTGAGCGCAAGTCATCGCAAGTCACAGCGTTAACGCAAGTGCACGTCAGGCCTGGCCAAACGGAGTCGCAAGTAGACCCAAGTTTTCAACTTGCGTCTACTTGCGACTCCGTTTGGCCAGGGCTTAAGTGAAGAATTTAGCATCACATGTCCGGAACTGTCAAGAATTGATGAACATTTCTTATTGTTTTATCATTCAACGGCAAAATTTACCATTTTGTTTGTTTCTTTAAGCCTCCAAACACATCAATTACGTCACAAACTGTTGACTCATGGACTCCTTGTCCTTAATTTAACTCCTACAAAAATATTCTTTCGCAATTTCCCTTTGTTTCGCCATGAATTTATTTACATTTGGGCGCTTTTACTACAACGTTTTCTGTTCCACTGAAATAGTAACGTGCGATTACTCTTCATGCGCTATTTTACACCTATCTTCACTTCAAAAAAAAAAAACTTTTAGCTTACTTTTGTAAGTAATTCATTGTGAATGAAAATTTCAAACATTCGCTGCCTTGCAGTCTCCAAATCCGGACTCAATGACTCGCTTTCAAGAGTATGAAACACATCAGTGTGATAACAGCTCGAAAAACTCAGACAAGATTATTTGGCCATGCGAAAAAGAAGAATAACGAATAAAAAATTTCGATTGCACCGAGAGCTTAATTGCAGGCTTCGTGTGCCGGGCTAAAAAAAGATGTCTAAATAGAAGACGATGACGTGGCCGGTTACACCTTTTGACATTCGGGAGAACCATTATCTTCTATTATAAGCCTGTAAAATACAGATGCCGCTTTGTACGATACTCTGTTGATGGCAGTGTCTGTGGAGGCGTGGGAGAAACACGCGGTGAAACCATAATAGACTTATGATTGAGAAAGGCGATATTTAACCAGGCTATATTAGCTTCGAAAGTCAACATTATATCCTCTTTTGAACAGTACTTTCATGTGGTACTGTTCATGATTATTCTGTACAAGGTGGGTCTAACTTTTAAGTCTGTGGATAAAACCCTAGTGTGTGACCATTCAAATGAAAGCTATTGAGAAGAACTTTCATGCGGTACTGTTTATTATACGGTATAAGGTGGTTCTAACTTTTAAGTCTGTGGATGAAACCCTAGTGTGTGACCATTCAAATAAAAGCTATTGAGCAGTACCTTCGTGTGGTACTGTTTATTATGCTGTACAAGGTGGTTCTATAAACTGTGAAAGTTGTGAATGAAACTCTAGTGTTGAACAGTGCTAATTTTTCTGGCCTTATTTAATAAACCTCTCAAAAAATACGCTTACAAAAATGTCCTGTGTCCGTGGGTGTTGTCCAATATGAAAGCATCTCATAGTTTGTGAGACTGTCATGCCTTTCGACAGAAAAAACAAAACCATTTTTGGTCAAAATCAGCAAGTAGACAGACTGTATGATTTAGTTGTTAGACATTGAGGACTGAATTTCAACATAAACTTTGGGAAAGTACTGTTTTCTTTCTTTTTTCTTCCTCCCGCCATACCTACTTTCCCCTCCCACCTTCTCCGGTATCCTTCTTTCCACCCTCCCATCCCTGCCTACATAAAGAAATCCAAGCCTTGGGCGTCTGCACTCAAGGCAGCCATTCCTGCCTCTCTCCTTAACTTGATTGACAAATGCAGTTTTTTTTACTTGCATTCGCATTTATAAGATTATCTTTACTAATCCTGTTGTAAATGTACGATTTTGCCACTGTCCCTTTTTAGATTAAGTGTTTATTGTTTTTCGTTTTGTTTTTGTTTAAAATCTTCAGGATTATTGAGAAACTTAGAGCACATGCAGATGCGATTTTCTTCAGATTTCGGAAGAACTCATTTCCTAACAGCCGTGATACGCGGCAGAATAACCAAATAGAACTGTACCGTTATTTAAATAATGAAAGTTCAACTGCCAGTCCCCGCTCGGTAAAAACAGTCAAATAAACCAAGCAAGGAAGCGGAAACAAGTTGCTGTAGTAATTTCCAGAGTAACGGAAATTCAGTCAAGTTGAAGGCGTGTCAGTCAAGCCGTCAAAGGTGTGCCATCTGGTAAATGCCAGATTGGAAACTGAACTGATATCAGACTGCATATCACAACTTGGCAAACATAAAAAGACTACAATTTAAATCAGTCGACCAGAAGGTACAGGTGAAGAACAGAAGTATGTATAAATAGAAACAGAGACAGATCCTTTAGGGCCGCCGCCCAGGTTTGGTGCCGTACTGATATATATATAGTAAATATATTCCATTGATCTCGCTTCTGTTAATTTTTTAATAAACCCACATTTTATGTGACGTGAACAATTTTGTTTATCACTTTCTGCTGACTAAAGCTCCCTGCCGTCGTCATGTGGGTAATGTGAAAGCTATTTAAGTGATTCTAAACTAAAACGAATGAAAAACAAAAATACACTCGAGGCAAATCGACTTTATCTTTTGAAAACGGAATTTATGAAAGTCTAAACAAAACATGCAGCAACCAAAATAAAGCGAAGAATGGTGGATACTGGAAGATGTGAATAAAAACAACTTGACGGCTGGATATCTGTCGGGATAATTCATATGCTCAATAACAATAATAACAGGGAGTTTAAGACAACCACCAGGGTAACGGCAACGGGAAGGTCCCTATACAAAAGGTTTACTTGAAGAATCAGCACAATGGCTGTGCACGTGCATTATAAATCTTTGTACATTTCTTCACTCTCCTCTGCAAAACAACAACGTGAAATGACCAAATTCTGCGTTGTGTGGAGTACGTGAACCACAAAGGATATTTCTTAAAATTTATATTTCGAATTTTACGAGTGTCATTTCTAAAACCAGTTTAGAGATGGTTTGGCAAAGAGAAACAAACAATGACTAGGGAGTATCCCCGAGATTCGTAGACGGGTAAAATGTCAATTCATCATTTTTAATCGACCTTTTCTATGGCGTCGGCGTCGTAGCTTCCTTAAGTCCCTACAGTAGCTTTTAATGAATTGAAAGAAAATGATCTAAGCAAAATCGTCTACAATACTCTTTCAGCCCACATCTCTTCTCGCAGTTCAGCACAAAAACCGCGGCGAAAATAGTATCCGGCCGTACGGTTTGAACCGTTATACAGCCTCGATTGCCCGAGAACGACTTAAACATAAATTGCCTCCTTAAAATCCTAAAAATAAAGCTGTTCAAAATTTCGTTTCAACATGCTGAGTCGAAGATTGTCCTGGACTTCAAAACATTTTCTTTTCTGGCTATAGAAAGTGACGGCTATCCCGTCACTTACTCTTGGCCGGAGTTTCCGGCAACGATTTTGCAAGCGCTGAAAACGGAACAACTTTCATTTAGAACTTAGCCGGTGAACAGTGATCTGCCCCCACCGGTAAGGGCGCTTTTAAGGGAGTAGCGGGAGATGTAGGCGTCAAAAACCATGAAAACTCGTGTTCGAAGCGTGGGCGCTTTTCAGCAACCTCGACATTTCTGCAAAGCAGAAAACAACATTTCCCGCCGGAAAATGAAGACAAGACATCGGTCTAACTAACTGCCCAAATCCAAAACCACTGCAAGCTACACCGAAGGTTGGTTTTCCAAACTGTGGGTGTCTCGGAGACTCCAATCACACGAATAAAAATGATATCCATAGGTTTTCCCAGCCGGAAATAATTTAATATCGGCCCGCAACTGAAATATTGTTCATGTTTATCAGAAGTAGGGTGCAACCGGGCAAACTAAGCGTAGATATTACAATCCTGTACTAAGAACCTTTCTCTGTAATTAAGAACCTTCTCAAATCAAGAATGTAGCAATTTCCCGGATTAGCGAGCGAAAAGACGGCTCAACCGTTAAATTATGATCTTGACTCCCACACGCCCTAAGTTTTGTATTAGGGCAAAAAAAAGTTTATTGAAAACCGGTCAAAACCAGTAACACGATCGAAAGGCAAAAAGTAAATAAATCAATAACTCTTTCATGGCGTTTTTAAGCTTTTTCTTAATCTTCGTATTTAATATTTTTAGAGCTGAAAGCTACATTCTCAATAAATTGCGCTTTCCTATTTTTTGCGGTTTTTTTCTGGACACTTGTTCGCCCTTGAGCCGTTTTAGGGCGTTGACAAATCACGGCTATATTTTCCGCCAGGGTGCAGCGTGGTTTTCTTGCCCGGACAAAATATCTGTGACACGCTCAGACCACTTCCGTATCTTACTTCAATGCAATAAACTTTTTTTTTTAGTTGAGGAAAAAAGTAACTAGAAAACAGTTTTTCAGATAAGAGCCTTTCACACAGTGGTGTGCGATTTTCAACTTCAATTTCCGACTCAAAAAATGTTTTCTTCCATAAGCGAAAAGGAAATATTTTCTTTGAGACAAAACTGAAGCACTGGGCAAAAATAGATTATTTTTCTTGATGTTCTACAGGTGGTAATCTAGAATGTTTTCAGGACTTCTTGGGTTTAAACATTCATTTCCGTACGAATAATAAGCCATTAAGTTGATGGGACCCGAAGAAACCAGAAATACAGATGGCTTCCTTTTGATTGGCCCTGGGGAAATATTCAAAGTCCTTTCAGCACGACCTGGTGACCTCAGCATTTTGAGAAATATTCTGAAAATGAAATGGTGCGTGTAAACTGATCACAAATGCCAGAAATCGTTACTAAAAGTTATTCTAAACACTTTGGCTCCATTTCAAGCGAAAGATTCCAACTTTATCATCATAAAAACTCCGAACGTGGCTTGAAGATCTATCGGTATTTCATAAACTGTTCAAAAGGAATGAATGTATTGTTCGGTCTTACGTAAAAGGAAAACGTAACGCTCTGTGAATAGCAATTATTAATAATTACCACCGCGCCCTATTTCTCCTTATGTTTCGAAGCAACGGGGTTCATTAAGTGCACTCCTCATTGAGATCTTCGCTACATTTGCGTCAGAAATAGTTATGACTTGTTTTAAGTCTGATAGTTTTTTTTTTTCTGCCGAATATTTCCAATGAATCTGCGCGACTACCGTGTCATATTGTTGCATTTCGCAAGCAATGTTATGATAATTTTTAGATTTCGATAAACCGGAAACATTTGACAGGCGAGAGACAATGGCCCCTCCTTTTCTTTCAAGTCCTTTTGGGTTGCTATGGAAATCATGACGAAAGCGCGCTACGCTTGGCTTGCAGCTTTCTTATTGGTTTGCTGCCGCATACCAACACTCAACGTCGATAATGGCTGTCAATCATTTTCGCGCTAATAACAATGTGTTCGTTTCACCGCATCAATAGGTTATGAAGTTAAGTTGAGAAGAACAACAATTGAATGGTCTTAAGATTCCCGCTTACCGAGCCGCTACTTTAAACTGAATTTGAAATGCCTTCACTACTCGTCGTGGACAGCCCAAGAAGTTATCGTAGGATTCAAGTGGAAAAGAAGAAATTGATGGCCAAGGGAGCCACTATTTCATGGCTCTCGGACCAGTTAAGCAAGGGGGCATTTATGCTTCTCCTTGACTGCCGTCCGTACGCGGAGTTCGCCCGTTGTCATGTACAAGGAGCGATCAATTTGACGATTCCGTCGCTCATGTTGCGTCGGCTAAAGAAAGGCACCAGCTTCGCCATTAGTTCGTTAATCACATCGGAGGAGAGCAAGGCACAGTTTAATAGGAATCTTCACCTCGCCTCTGGTATAGTTCTGTACGATTCGGAAACGAGCGATGTGTCAAGCGTTTCTTCAAGCAGTGCGTTAGGAGTATTGCTGAAGAAGTTCTCTGAAGATGTTAACACTCCTGTCTGGTTGCTCGAAGGTAAGGCCAAATATATATTTTTTATTTAAACAAACGCATCTTAATTCATTTAATTACCTTTCGCGCTAACAAAATTTTCCAATCCACTTGCTCATTTGCTGGTTTTAAAGAGCGCTCGAATACCGCGCGAAGATGCATTAGCATTTTGTTTGTTTTTTGAAGTTTTAATTTAATATTCCTTCCTCACTAATTACTTTGATTTTTTTGAATGTGTTCCAGGTGGCTTTGCTAAGTTCCAGAAGAAGTATCCAAGTTTTTGTGAGTCGGGAGAAGAAGTCGAGAGGCCTCTGCTCTCTCTTTCCGGACTAACGATTCATGACAACATTGAACAGGATCTTGCGTTGAAACTTGAACCAAGCACACCTGATGTTACAGATCATCAAGAAAGTCGCACAAAAGTACCTGTTCAGATTCTTCCCCATTTGTACCTTGGCAGCGAAAAGGACTCTTCAGACTTAGACATTTTGAAGAAATACGGAATTTCGTATATTTTGAACGTTACACACGATAAACCCAACTCCTTCGAACATCTACCTGGTTTTAAATACAAGAAACTGCCAGTGGAGGACAACTGGAGAGCGAATTTATCAGACATGTTTCCCGAGGCGTTTGAATTTATAGGTATGTTCCACACTAAAATTTTTTTATTATTACATTAGTCTCATTTGTGGGCTGGCGGCGTTAATTTTGATTGAAACTTTAATGGGAATGTTGAATAACTAAGTAGCGGGGTAAAGATAGATAAATGTTGGCGCTGAAAACGCCCCAATGGTAACGACAAATCGTATAAATCATTACTTTCGATTCAAAAACCGCAAATGAACTTTCAAAGTAACAAAATTGGATAAGGAAGAAACCGAGGGAGGGACATTCGCGTAGGAGTTCGGACACGGTTGATGAAACGAGCGCTCGGACGGTTCTTCAATTGTTTGTTTAGTGTGGGTTGATGTAGAGAAAATAATGAAATTCTTGTACTACACTTGACGTAGATATTGCGTGGAATGGAACAAATCGGCGTTTTAATGAACCCTCCGTTAACGTTAATGTAATTTTTTTCGCCGCGCGTTCGTATGTTGCCGAATTTTAGTTAAATTGTAACATCTCACTTGAGTTGCGTTCGTAAAACTTTTGCCGCGAAAGCGAGAATTTTTAATTCCTCGTAGTCAACGAGAAATTTCATTGTTCTACACACTTTGTTATATTGGTGCTGCGGCTTTTGCTTAAGTTTGATACCTGCATCACTAACAATCAAATATTGTTTTCTTTTCTTTATTCAGATGAAGGCATCACACAGAATCGAGGAGTTTTGATTCACTGCCTTGCTGGAGTTTCACGTTCTGTCACAGTTACAATTGCCTATCTCATTTCAGCGTTGAATATGACTTTAAATGAAGCGTACGACTTTGTAAAACAAAGAAAGCCAAGCGTTAACCCAAACCTTAATTTCATGGGACAACTTTTGGAGTTTGAAAGGCAACTGCGAACACCACAGACCCCAAGCTCAACGACAAGCACCTTGTCAAGTCATTCTAGTTTGGACAGCGAAGTAGACGTCGTCGACTTGACCATCGTCCCTCCACGTTGCCAGACGGTTTAACAGACCTTGAAAGTTCTTTCTCTAGCGAAAAAGACTGACTTCAAGCGCAATGTATCGAAAAAGTTGTGTTTGCAACAAATATAACGGCGGAGTTAAAGAGTATCTAGTTTCAAAGAAAAGTAGCCGTATTTTAAATTCAGAGCGAACTATATAGTAATTAATATTATGAATGGCACATTTGACGATATGTGCTGTGTTGAATATTCTGAGGGAATTTTGCATTGTATGCAATTAAACTGTAAACACTCTTTTGAGTGTACTTGTGCGTAAATCCAACGGGCTTTCGTATAGATTTCTAGCCAATTCTAGCCATTACCCAGACACTTCTAATTTGTCCTATAACTTCTCAATCTTTTCTTATATTCGCAGCGTAAGATTTCTCGTGCAATTTTGCGATATACTTAATTCTCTTCATGACAATTAAGGGTATCAACAAAAGAATTCATTCTTCTAATTGTAATTCATTGTGTAATGTTTATGATCAAACTACGATCGACCTCGACAAATAGGAGTTATCTGTAATTCGAATTCTTAATTTATGTTCGCAAAGATTTGTAAATACGTAAAAATGTTGAAACAATATTTCGCGCAGCGCCCGCAAGATGTATATAGTAGGACTTTATTATTAGATATACAGATTGTAAATATATTACCAAATATATACTTAAATAAATCTAGTAAATTCTGAAATTGGAAGAGAAAGTGGTTGAACTGAACTAGTCACAACAAATGGGAGTTGGAAGAGCGCTGGAATTTATAGGAAGGAAACAAAATGTTGTGTTATGAACCTGTGGTGGAAATCACGAAAATTTACCCCGGGGCTGTTTTTGCGGTTGTCAAGATATCGACAACTGTCAAACAATTACAGCAACCACCCATTGTATTTTATTGTTTCGTCAGATACTCAATCGTGTTCAAATCCAGCCGTGTTTCTTCGCAGTTTAATCGACTGACAACGGAGAGAAGCTTTCCTCAAGATTGCCAATCTTTCTGGGAGGTATCTTGATGCTTGAATGAGCTAGTGAAATTTAAGAACGACTCGACACGTACTTCCGGAGTACTGCAACTCGAATATTGTTGATTCGAAGTTTGTTGGCTTGTGTGATCTAATGAAAACTCTCCTAAGAGTGCGAAAAAAGTAATATAGAAAAACTGAACTACCTGAAACGCTTCAACGAAGGTTTACGAGTTAACCATCGCTGAATAAACACTAAACTGTTTTCTGTTTTCAATTCAAGCAAACGCCAAGCCTAAGCATTGCTTAGGGCCTTGTTGTTAATCCCACTTTGTAAAGCATCAGTGAAAGCAAGAAGCTTCAGTAACAAAGTCGTTGAGTAAATAGAAAGGCCGAAATTAATAAGCGAGATCCGGCTTGCAGTTGAGGTATTTTGCCTCACGCGCTCGGGCCGGGAAGTCAACAGCGCGGTTTCCGGAGTTTCAGACTTGCTGGCGCCAGTAGTATTTCTCGGCTATTTTTGTTTTTGCGGCGACGCATGCGTGAAGCCGCGAGGCAAACGATAATGTGTGGCGCGCGCCTAAGCGAGATATCGAAAGATAACGTTGATGATTTCATGGTGTCGGATTGATCCATTTTGAAATATTGCTTGTTTAATCGACAAGGTTATATTTCGACTGAGATATCAATGTGTTTTTTGAAAAGATTACCAGACAACTGGGGCAGAGCACCGACGGAAATGACCTCCATCCACAACGCTCCAATGAGAGATTATTTTGAAACCTCACTCGCATTTGGTGTAATACAGAACGGATGTCAACTTGGTAAACTTAGAAGATCGTTTAATTACTAATGAATCTGAATAATTCATTCTCAGCGCACGATCATTTTTCAACCAAGACCCTCACCTTCCCTCAACGATCAAACTCCGAAATGCGAAATTTTCGACGAAGATAAACTATGCTGCCACCGGAAAAGACACACCGGTAATCTTATGTCACAAGACCTTGACGAAGCATTTTCTGGCGTTCCTTGCATAGAACTGAGAGAGGTCGATACGCGTGGGTGTCTGGGTTTCCGGGGGTCGCACTTTCTTTGTTTCTAAACCGGTGGGAGGGTAGGTGAACGATCAGGAAACGCGAGCAAGGCTCTCCTTGTAAGCAAGTAACGAGTAGAGTTGAAATCTTTGAGCTTAAGTAATTTTATGTATCTGTGTTTTTGTTTTCTCACTCTGTGAGATATAACGGAAAAATAGCGAAAGCCGGAAAATTTCGGCATTTAGTAGGGTGGCCCTTCCTGCCTTCCACTGACTTCCTTTAGATTGCGATTGTGGTGTAGTGGATTCAAAGATGGAAATGTGACTTAACTACACGATGGAATGATAAAGTGAGTGCTAGGCTTTGCAGAAAAAATTGTCGCCTTGGCTACAACGTAACTTCACCTGGACTTGGGTGCTGGCCTGTTCTCGTGACCCAGTTTACTAACTATCCCCCCTCCCCCCCGGCTTCCCTACCGCCCGCGCATGCAGGCTAATCTCGTTCCGCGTACTTAGCATCGCGTTGATGGGAGTGAATGGTGTAAGGGTCAATTATATCGTTGGTTCTGCGGCGTCAGTCTCTGTGTTTAGAACGATTACGCCAGAATGTGTCGCAACAACTCGTGATAAGAAAATTTTCCGCTGTTGGCTCGGAAGCAGCGATCTTTTCAGTATCCCGGCATAACCGGACTTTGTACATCGCCAAATCGCAAAACAGCCACAGGAGATGAGGCTGTAAATATTTGAAATTCACATAGAAAATGGTGATATAGATTTCATTCCTGAATTTCATCCTCCCAACAGGAGATTATAATTTTAATTTAAACAAGGGGTCAAAGAAAAAAAAAAAGTTCAGAGACGAGGCGAAAGTGCTTAATTAAGCAGATTTAAAGAGTGCAATCGAGCGCGCAAAATTAGTTGGAACATCTTTTCAGTTGTTCCATAAAGTCTTCTGCTAACTTCACCTACCGATAGCACACATAGCTTTTGTGTGGCCCTAATATGGGCGGTCTTTTCATTTGTAGTTTTAGGACTTTTAGTGAAGATCAGTAGTCCATCGTTTCATTTTATGCCTCACTGAGGTAAACAAACCCGACTACATAAACAAATCTTATCTCTGAACAAACGATCGTTATTTGAACGCTTCACTTCACTGTTTGAATATCAATGACGCCGAAGGTTAGATACATATGACCTAAGCAATCTTAGCAGCAGTGTTTTTTCAACTAGCAAATTCATTTGTTTCCGATCTCGTTTATGTTTTCAAGCGTTTTGTGGCTTTTTAAACTAATTAACCATACACTCTATCCTAGATCAATTGCAGTTGTCACTGTAGAGGACATAAAGGGCAAGATTCCTTACGTGCTCAACCCTATAAGATCATTACAAGACCTTATCTTTTTTAATTTTGGGGGAACGATCATGATTCAATGGCAGATTTGTGAATTAATTCTCGATGCGTCGAGCCGGACTACAGTAAGTGTATTGAAAATGACATAAATGTCTAATATATGAAGGGCCATCTTAAATTACGAATCATTTTCCTTTTTGAAGAGTGAACGAGGTTGCCAAGGCAACGGTGCTCCGGACTTGGTGCATGCTGTCTCCACATTCTGTTCATGCGCTGCTGAGACTTAACGACCCCATCAGACAAAATCACGCCGCCATCTTGCTTGAAGAACTTTGGCGCGGTTACAAAACCCAGTGCTTGTACTCGACAAGAAATTTCATGGGAATTTTTATTGTAATCAAGGTTGTTACCAAATAGAATTGCTAAGCTGAGATGCTTGATTTCACTGCGGTGATTATCAAGTTTTCTAACCTTTCCAGTTTTATATTCGATTTATATCGACTCGGTACTTCATATAATCTACTCAGAAAATGTTCAGAAAACAGCCTTAACAGCTACTACATTTCACATACAGTATAGACAGTGGCTCAATATCATTTTTGCCACTTTTCAGAAGTACCCGAGGTTTTTACTGCAGCTCAATCTCAAGGCACTTGGCAAAATCGACAAAAATGATGACTGATATGCGATACTGGTAGATCAAGAGGCACGTACATTGAAAAAGTTTCTATACGTCAAAATTCCAATATGGCTTCAGGGTTTAAAAGAAAAGTACCAAAGGGAATCACATCGGGATTAATGAAGTGATAATTTCTTTTGTTTCATTACCCTAAGCTTCGGAACCCTGATTTATAATTTTCCGATACGGTGTGTGGAAATTAAGAATGGAAACTAGCGAAAATAATTGTCAGAATGATGTCTCGATGACGCGCTCATGATTTTCAAATTCAGTCGTAACACTAAAGGTCAGTTTCTTATGAGTTCTCAGTTTTTACACTAAGAATGCATGTGAAAGCCGGGTCGTTCAGAGTGATTAAAATGTGGAATGTAGAGGGTATTAATTAAGTACTAAAGGACGGAGCTTTGCTTTGATTGAGCCAAGTTTAGGTTTCTCATCGATTCATCGAACGTCATTCATTAAAATTGTCGCTAAAAGTTATATTTTTAATTGTTTATTCAAAGGCTCTGTTATTAGTATGCTGGGGAAATTGGCCTATTCAGTTTTTAACAGCCAGTTCCTGTTTATTTGCGGCTTTATTTGGGGGAGCTGTAGGCTTAAAAATGTGAAAATGAATATTTTAAACATTATCAAACTGGCTGAGATCCTCAACCTTAATGCACTATCCGAATGATCTGATAATCTAAATTTCTATTTACTTTACCAAACAAGTTGGATGAACGGGTAAACGATGAAACGCTATTGTTTTGAATGAAAATGTTTACGTTAGGGGGCGTCTAAACGTAAAACGCATTTATCCAGCGCAAAATATTTGATCGTTTAGCCGTTTAAGCTGTTTAAGCCCTGAAGCAGTGCGGTCATAAAGAGAGTTACCCCACCCCACTACCCTCATTAATAGATATGGACAACAAGCTTGTAATGAAACCTGAAAAACAGGTAATCTTATGTAAATAGTAAATCTTAAATGTACGGTTTTGAGGATGAGGCGTTTAAAATTAACTACATTTTTGACCTCTGGTTATTTTGTCGCCTATCGTGAGCTGCTAAAGTTTACAGGAAAAAATAAGGTCTTGTGATTTTCGTGACTTCTGTTCCCGTGGTTTTGAACAGGAAGCATTGCAATATAAATCTGGCGAGATTTAGGCTCGCGATATTTGAAGGAAGTAATATTTTGGCTTATTTTAATTACTGAGTGTTATGATGTTTGTTTCTCCAACACGTCATAAAATAATTCGGCACTATGTTACGCCTTCTCCTAGCTCAAGCGCTGCCTGAGGTCGTCAGATGTCGAAACGTCCTTATTTTTTTCTCGTGGTATTTTTAGAGTTCTTAAAGATTAGAACCTTTGAACTTTGATATTGCGAATAACTTTTGTCTACTTGATACTAATTTCCTTTCCAGCTGTCTCAAATGAATGAAATAAAAACCCCGTGATTGAAAAGTAACTGTAGTAGGTAAAAGGACCTAGCAAAGCTGCTATTTAATTTAATGTCCCAACCAGATTTACTGAGTCAGCTTCTACACCATAAACATAAAGTAACCAACGAAAAGGCTACAGCAAACTAAAATGAATTCTGTAAAAATAATAATTACAATAATAAAAAAACTCTAATTCGTTGAACACTGAGTTGTTTTTAGTCAGTGAACTGATGTTTCTCTAACTCCCATGGCGTCATCCTATGTTTCAATTTGAACGCAATTTGTCAAGTCCTAGCCAGTTCTTTCCTTGGGTCACTTGCTATTATTAAATGTCCTTTTCTTCCTCTTTAATAGTTCTCTGCATCCCTTCAATTTTACACAACACCAATTCATGTACATTGCCATGCGCTGACCGGTTTGACAGGAACAACGCGTGAAAACAACAAATCAAAAGCGATAAATATCAACTGAGTTTAACTCCGAATCCTTTCGTTTTGGTTCGCCATATATTCAGAACATTGTACATGTTAATTTACAACGGAATTGTGTGACAGTCAGTGAGGAAAGTTATTTTTCCTAGCCAGGCTATAGGTTAAGTCAAAGGCTTCATGTAGGCATGGACGTCTTGAACATTTTAGACCTGACAAAAACATTTCACAGGCAGTAGGAATTTTGTCAGAAGAATCATGTATTTTTCTATTTCTAACCATAGCTTGGAACATTTTGGAACGGAAATGTGGGACAATCAGTGGGGAAGTATCATTTCTCAGCCTCAGGTTTTTCTAAAGTTGTATTACATGGAGGCCTTGAAAACTGCGCATATGCAACATAGGCTGTCAACCCGGGGCTTTCAATCGCTCCCTGTCTCGCACTGCTGTGTAAAACCGGTTTAAACCTGTCACTGATTGTGGTGTTAAAGAAAAGTGTTCTTTTTATCGTCGCTAATGGACCGGCTTGCCCAGACTCAAACAGTGGTTTAAAGAAAGGTCTTAAATTAAAACTATGTTGATAGATAGAAATCAACATTTCTGTCTTTGTTTTTTTTTGTGCGTGTATAAGTTTTAATTCTTCTTTCAGCTCTGGGCCCTCACAGTCAATATTCAGTTTTGTTTTTCTTCTTTAATTTAATGAACAGACATTCTTTTAATAACTTTGTTGAAACAAACCATCCCAACCGGAAAAAAAAACTTAAAGAAAGCAGTCGATAATCTGCGTCTTTATCTACTAGAACAACATCGCGTTCTGGCATATTACGATTGCTTTATATTCACAGTCTGTATTTTGCAATCAACTGCAGGAAATACCATCGTTTTCCGGTTCTTAATCTAATGATTACTGTGAAAACAATACCAGCCGATTGTCCAACAGAAGTTATGCAATCAGTATAGTGAAAGAAAAATTATATAAGCTAATCTCAATTACAAGTGAACTCATTTTGTCACACAAGTTTTCGTAGAAAGGTCTGAAATCAATCCACTGGATTGCAAAGGGAATAAAAGTTCGTAAACAATTCAAGCCCCCATTTTCTTGAAAAACAGAGAGGCCATAGCTGTCCACATTACCCCGCAGAAATTTCAAAACGCCACCTTATTTCTACGGTTAGGCCTACCATCCACGCACTGAAATCCGTCGCGAAAACGGAGCTTTCCGAATTAAAACGCTCTTCAAACCGGAGGAATTTAAAAACGTTGCTTTCGCGTTCCAGTGTGAAAAAAAAAACCCGGGGTTGACATCCCTATGATTTTCCTGCCAGAGCCGGTGTTCCACACAAATCCAACATGACCGGTGCTTGCTCCGTTTTCAATTTCCTCCGGTGTAGTGTATACGGAAAACATTTGATGCATTTTCAGAGTGAAACACCGTTTTCAAATTTCTCCGGCTCTTTATAGTTATCCCAAGGGTCTTTTTTAAAATAAGTTTTAGACTTCCCAACTGGTAAACACTCAATATCGAAAACACGCACCTGTCAAACCCTTGACTGCTTGACTGATGCTTAGATAGATCAGCCTTAAAGCCAATTTTCTGCCTAATCAAAAGGGATCGAAAATGTGACAATACAATGTCTTAATTTTTCATTTATAACTTACATTTGTTACGTAACAAAACAAGGAAATGAGAAAAAAGTAAACTCTGGGTCCTGTCCATTAATGCCAAACCAACCGGTCAGAGATCAGGGAGAATACCCGCGGAATACGGAACGGCATTTTCCGATTACACCGAACCAACCCGGCAATATATAGAAATGGCTCTTAAAATTTTTTACTCCTTTTCCGAATTCCCTAATGAGGGCAAAGAACCAGTTTGTCGGAATATTCCGACCGAAATAAGTGGGCCACCTCCAGAAGTGATCCCGAATATTCCGGTCAGAAGAAACCGAAACGAACCTTTCCATTTGAATTTTGACCGAAATTTCCGGAAGCACCCTCTGTTTCCTTTTACAGGCTTCGTCACGTGCCATGCAAATTTAAATTAGGAGCAGACCGGCACGCAGTCCGTGTACATGTAAATGGAGGAAACAGTTTCACGATGTCTTCGTTCAAGAGAGCTGAAAGTTCTGTAAAGATGCAACAAAACAGGCAAATTAAATTTCCGGAGTCAGACGTTTCTTCGAATGTTACAGTGCTTTCACTCGACGACTGATCCATTACTTCCTTGATATTCCTTGCTTCTGATCTCGACCCTTTTCAGTTACCAAAGATATTTCATCGAGTGTGAAGTACTTAGTTAAGTTTTGACTTGATTGTTTGATTTTCCTCTCTCCACTCCTGACGAATTTATCATCATGGGGGCCATCACCCCACTCACGTGTTTAACGGGAACACTTGAGATGAGTTCTTAAATTTTGCCTCTTTTGTTTTGAACTCACGGAAATTACAAACCTGAAAGACGGCACCTTTCCTTTTCATTTTCGCCAAGAGTATTCTCTCTGCACACGCGAACGCGCGAACTGACTTGGTCCTTAAACCTCATAAGAAATGTGTAAAACGCAGGCAGTCTTCAGAAGACGGATGGTATACAGAATTACGCCCTTCCACACAACGTTAACGCTAGATAAATTTGAAACGCAGCTTTATTTCTACGGTTAGGTCTACTATCCAAACTAATAAAAAATTGTGATTGTTGCGTTTTGAAATTCCTTAGGTGTAGTGCAGACGAAAACATTTGATGCGTTTTCAGAGTGAAACCTCTCTTTTCAAATATCTGGCGACGTGGACGGGAGCAATTTGCTTGAGATAATATGGTTCTCTCTTACTTATTATGAACTACATTTTAAGATGACAATAGTGGTAGTAAAGTCTAAAACACTCAGTTGTTGTAACTAATTCGTTTGCTAGTCCCGAGTCTTTTAATTTGACTCTTTAGGTTGCGATTGCAGTGCCAAATTTGATGTAAAATCTTGCGGAGCGTTCGGGGGCTACAGAGAAGGAACTCTTGCGGGAAGCAAGAGATATTTGTATGACGTACCAGTTAAATAAATTCGTCAACTGCCCTGCGAGAAATACGTAACTACCATGAAAATCCCGCTCACTTTTAAAACAGCCATTCACACGAAATGTCGTTTCCAAACAGTGATGCCGTACGATTTGTTTGTGCCACCTTGAAATGCCGTAAGTTCAAAGTCTAAAAATTTGTGTTCAGCAAAACTTTTCAATGCAAATTAACTCCTTTCTTCGCTTTGAAAGAGAAGCTACATCATTAGTAAACAAAGAACACGAGGTTTGAACTTAAGATCACGTTTTTAGGCGGTCCCTCAAATTTGCATGACGGCAGACACGCAGGTTTTTATACGTGACCATTAATAAGCAAGGCAGTGAATATTCTAGATTATGTTTGCTTTTCTGCTAAACCACAGGAAATCTAAAACGGAAAATCACTCTTCTACAAAACCTTCTGCAGTGTTAGCTTTTGTTTTTAAATGTTCAGTAAACTATTCGTTAATTAGGCTCTTTCATGTCTTTTAACAAGTTAACTAAACAGGTCACGTAGAATTTCATATGCTCCTGTGTATTTCCTATTAGAAACAATGCTATTTGGATGCAGTCAGAGAAAAATAAACGGCAACATTGATGTGCAAAATCACAACTTTTTGTCCTTTATTAACTTACATTCTTGGTTCAAATGTCAAAGCAGAGTATTATAAGTGTAAGGTCTTTGTGGGCATAGTCAGTTTGTGTTGTGGAAATCCACGAGCCAATAATATTAAGGACACATTGTTGATCTCTCATGTTAACATTCAAGGGAAAAAAAGGAGAACACAGTGACTAAGACAACCTTGGTGTTATTAAAATTTTGTTACAAATTATAAAGCGGTCAGATCCCAAAAAGATCTAGAAGCATCGTGTCAGTACGTGTGGTCATTGTGGTATTTCCAAACCCAACCCAAACACTTAATTGGGAGTCACCGGGTTGATATCCTAAATATTTACCTTCCTTACATGGAACTTGTGTTGATTATCACACATCATACTGTCAATTTGATTACAGATGTAGTTAGTTCTTCAATTTGCCTACACGGTCCTTTGTTAAAGCTTCGAATATATTCATATGAATCTATTCATATGAATCTATAGTAAGTGTTCTAATAACTATGTTAGGTTCACAGTCTTCTGGTTGCGCTAAACTAGTCTTTCGATAAAAGGAAGTAACGAAAGTAAGTGGTTTCAACGTAATTCAGGGCACCGCACCACTATCACATACACAAAAGACACTATACCCGTGTACCGGTTTAAATCAGGTTTCGAATTCGTTACATTGCGGTTACTTACTCCACAAATAAATCTACCAGAACCAACCATTGTCACCACTTCTTCTTTACTTTGTGTGCTTTTGTTTAGCTGAATATTTATGCTACGCCAATGATCTCAAGACGTTCAGTTTTAACTTTTTACAGTTTGCTGGGGCTAAAATAGGAGGGGGTTTCCATTCTATTATGATACACGAATTTCCGTTGAATATCATAGATATATATGATTAGAGCAGGGAACAATTATTAATTAATCTTGTTTCCAGCACCTTCTTCCTTCCCGCTTTTTGAACACAGACAAAAGACGGACGGGGAAAAAGATGGATAAATAAGATGGCTACTAAACATCACGTTTATGTTCTTGTGGTTAAAACTTTTTAGTACCCATTTATGGCTTAAGGCATGCTAAATCTGTCGCCAAAAGACTTTCAGGCGAGTTAAGTTATTTTGAGTTTATAGTTTGCCACCTACAACTTATCTTTAACAGCATATATTGAAGGAAACCTGAAAATAGTTTACTAAGATAGAAAAAATCCAAAGAGATAATAATAAACCATAAAGGAACAAGGATGGTCAAGGATGGAGAAGATTAATACGGAATACAGACGATGACCTTGAAAACTTCAGGCTAAACTTTTCAAGATGTGGAAACCATGCTTGGCATGATGCACTTATGACGTACGTAATTTCGTAATTTCGTTCCCTTTAATATGGAACATGAAGCACTTTTTTTTAAAACACCTTTCTTCATACAGTAATTTCATAAGGTCGGTTTTACATTGCTACTGTCTATCGACAAACTATGTACAGCTGCTTGGACGAAGGGCTAACGCTCGAAACGTCAGCTTTCGAATCTCTTTACGGTGGCCAATTCACATTATAAAACCAAATTATCATGATAATGATAAAACCAAATTATCTTGTAATACTCCCCACTGACACAGCACCACAGTTTCTTTAGAAAATTATCCAGTCTTTATTCAAAACTAAAAGTAACGAAGAAATATGGTTTTCTTTCCTTTGCTTTCTTAATTATTGATTAGTAGCTGAGAGTTCTAGAATACACACCTCCGGAAATGATTAAAAAGTAGTAGATCACGTATGGATGTTTTTTTTGGAGGCTTGCTCAAACTGACCGTCGGAAATTGTCTATATCTGCGGTCAAAATCCATTACGGTGTACTAGTCAATTGTAACAAATGTATCGGTTTTGAAAAAGATAATTTTTCTGTCAGTGACAGAGGCTGATTCTTGAAAAACCGAGGGAGTTCTCCTGTCGATATCCTTTTTTGCGACCACGTTCAACGATCAACCCTGGTCCCAGAGGTTTTTCTTGATTTTTCTCCGCATCTCAAGCGGAGAAAAGTCAAGAAAAACCTCAGGCTGGGACCAGGGTTGATAAACCCCAGCTAGCACTCTGTTGCCAGTTTATTTTAATTTGTCTGTGTTGAGGCAAGAGACTTATCCATTCTCTTTGTGATTTCATGCTTTTGCTTTCAATAGTCAAGCTGTCTGATCCTTTGCCACCTATTTGATTGATTGACTAATGCCTTTCCTTTTTGGAAGAGAAGATTAACGTGTTCAATCCAAGTCACGTTTTATTTTGGTGGGCAAACCTTATTTTCCGTTTGTGGTTTATCCTTGTTTATTCTTATACCATCGTACAAGCTCTCTTACAAACACAACACCGTGCTAAAAACTACTGAATGGTCCAATTCCGCTACGTACAGAGAACGCGCATTTGCCGTTCGATCGTGATCGTTTCCCTGTTCGTTTGGTAAACTCCTTTCCGACCACGTTCATAATTTTCATCTTCTTTGTTTATATAGTTAACGTGTCCCAAGGTGGTTTCCACGTTGGAAGAGCTCCAAGGGTTGAAAACAGGGAAAACTATATAATCTATTACGAGGATAAACCTAACGTGTTCTGACATGTCATTTTGATCACATCGTTGACCTGTCCACTCTACGTCGGAGGAATTTAAAAGCGTTCATCCACACTAATCCGTCACGAAAACAGAGCTTTTCGAAAACGCTCGTCAAACCCGAGGAATTTGAAAACGCCAGCTTTGCGTCCGAGTAGAAGGAAAACAAAACGGAGCTTTTCGTAAACGATGACGTCACGATAGTCACGTGATTTCCCAGACCGAGAAAATGAGCAGTGATTGTACTGTTTTCAAATCATCCGGGGTAGTGTGGAGGGGACCTGGGGCTCCGCCGTCGAAACCAGTCGCGCGCGAATTTGGAATCTCGCCAACTGCTACACGCATCTGAACACGCAGGCTAACCAAATCCTTGTTCCTAATTTTTCAATCGCTTATAGATGAAATTTGTCAGCAATCGAATTTGAATAAGGGACGGACCATCACTTCTCGTTCCCAATAACTGTTGGGACAGGGAATTCCCACTCCAGTCTCGCCAAATCATGTGTGTTATTCCAAATCAGAAACACGTGTAAGCAGATTCAGGCAGGTCTAGTTTGTCAAAACACAATTATTTTTTGGTTGGAAATGATTTTAAAGAGTACAGTCGACGCTCATTTAAAGTGTATATGACACAAAAAATATTTTCTGCTTATTTGAAAGGCCTTTCAAAATACCTGAGAAGAATTGGCTTTTTTCTTTTTGAAATATCTTTTTTCGTTTTAGTGTAAGGGTGTAGTTTGTTTCTTTTGTGATAGACATTTATGGTGCCAAGCATTAATATTTCCAGAGATATCGTTTATTCAGTTTTTACAATTTTTCAGTTGCAGTATTATGACATCATCACTGATTTAATTTGCATAATAGAAAAACCTCAATATCTCTAAAACGAAAAAAGATATTTCAAAAATAAAAAGGCCATTCGTCTGTATTTTGAAAGGCCTTTCAAAGAAGCAGAAAATATTCAGTTTTTGTGTCACATACACTTTAACCCAGTTATGGCCCGACCAAATCCATTTTCAGTAAAAGTCTGTTCTATCTGTTCTTTCAACGAAAATGAAGCAAAATAATTTCGTCCTGCGTTTTATTGCAACCTGTTCACACTAGTTCGTTTTCATCCGAAATTGCATACTTTTTGATATTTTTTCGCCCATTTTCACTCTAAAACGCCCGAAAACGGCGAAAAATGACAGTTATATCACGCTTTTTTCGGCGGAGTATCCATACTACTGAGCGGAACGTTTTCAAAACGGAGCAGTTTCAAAAAGCTCTACTTTGAAACCGTTTTCAAAAACCTCATTGTCATCAGCGTTTCGAGAGTTTTAGTGTGCATGAAAGGCGAAAACGCTTCAAAAGAACAGGTTTTCATTCGAAAACGCATTAGTGCAGTCGAGGCGCGACGTATAATCTATAGCGATATACGAATGCTTAGCTGACACGATGTCCAACACTACACGGACATTTTATTATAAATTTTGCTTACACTGCACCAAAACGTTACTTTTTAAAAATAGCTGAAATGGATTTTTGTCGCTACATGTACATCTTTTTGTTATATTTTTGTCTCTGGATTTGGGTACCTGCCTCTAATTTCTCTCATTAATTCGCTGATACACAAGAGCCCAAAAAGAAACGCTCTAACTCTTTTGTCTCCACTTTTAAGGCGGAGGTACACCCGAATTTCAGTGAAATTTTGGTAAGTTTGAAGAGAGGTTGAAGGGGAAAGAAAGGGTTTTGGAACACCACCAGACAGTTGCCCGACCGCACAATGGCACCCCAGGTTGTTGGGCAACTGTTTGGAGTGTATCTACCTATTTTTAACTTCAAACTCTAATTTTAAAACAACACCAAATCTTCCAAATTTCCTATTTCCATAAATTTTACTAATCCTTTGAGAAAAACTATTTAAAGTGCCTATGAAGTAAAAAATAATTGCTGCTTATTTGAAAGGCTTTTCAAAGTAAAGAAGAATGGCGTTTTCCTTTTGAGAATATCTCTTTTATTTTGAGAGATATTTACGTTTTTGTACTATGCAAATGAGGAAAGTGATGACGTCATAGGTGGTTCCACTAAAACAGTACAACACTCAATCAAGAATATCTCCAGAAATATTGGAGCAGTGTTCTTCAAACTTGGCACCAGAAACGTACATCACAAAAGCAACACAATGACAACTACTGTGTTGTTACCATGGCAACACTCTCGGCTCCAGTCTCTTTCTGTGAAAAACCAAATATTTCCATTTGCAATCTTTTAAAGTGGGACAGGGGGTGTAGCTCGGCACACAAATGATTCCCATATTGCCTTAAGTATCCCCACTAGGTTGTTGTGAGTGGATGATCCTTGTTTAGGATAAAATCTGGAAATTTTAGTCTCAATTAAAACAGGACCAGGGGCAAAACTGTTGTCATGGCAACGGCATGACAAGTGTCATTTTGCTTCTTTTGTAATGTACAGTCCTGATGCCAAGTTTGAAGAACACCGCTTTAATATTTCTAGAGATATTCTTTATTGAGTGTTGCACTGTTTTGGTGAAACACTTTACTCACAAAAAAGTAAATATCTCTAAAACAAAGAAAGATATTCTAAAAAGAAAAACACCATTCTTCTATACTTTGAAAGACCTTTTAAATAAGCAGCAATTGTGTTTTACTTCATAGGCACTTTAAGGATAAAAATGAGCGAAAAAAGTTTAACACAACGTTTCGATGACTCCATGTCATCGTATTGTCAAGTGAAAAGAGAATAAAAAATTTCACAACTTAATATAGCGTGCGAGGTGATAGAACATAAAGTATGCATGTAAAAAGTGACAAATTTAGATAAGTGACAAATTTAAATAAATAGTTTTGCGCTTATGGAGTCTGATTGTGTGTTCAAGCATGGCCTTTTCTTCTTTATGAATAACATTTCATAAATCAGACAGTCCAGTTTTCCGTTGCACTTCTTTAAAACGGATTTATTTATTTATTTATGAAATGTTATTCATAAAGAAGAAAAGGCCATGCTTGAACACACAATCAGACTCCATACGCGCAAAACTATTTATTTAAATTTGTCACTTTTTACATGCATACCTTATGTTCTATCACCTCGCACGCTATATTAAGCTGTGAAATTTTTTATTCTCTTTTCACTTGACAATGATGACATGGAGTCATCGAAACGTTGTGTTAAACTTTTTTCGCTCATTTTTATCCTTAGATGTTTAACTAAATGTAATCTTATTCGAATATTAAAAACTATTTAACTCAAAATATACCTAAAAATCACCAAAAAATTTACAAAACGACCCAAAACATAGATATGTGAAATGAGCATAGAGATTCTTGATTGCTTGAAACGTTAACGAGATATCTGCATTAAAAACATAAAACCCAGCCAAAATACGGCTTTCGGGTGTACCCCCGCCTTAAGCTACTTCCTTATTTCAGTTGACATACCACATTTCCATTCTCCTTTTTATGTTGAGAACAGACTGGGAACGAGTTTCCCAGATGCCTCTGGGGCCGCGGGCTTCTGCTCTCTTCCTCTCTTCTCTTCTCTTCTCTGAGAAACTTGCCTTGTTGTTCGTGAGACAATCAAGGTAATATCTTTGGTTCCTTCCGCCATCCTATTCTCCAGATATATTATTTGTACGAAATAATCTTTGAAGTGTCTTTGCAGTGTTGTAATATTCCATCTTTCTGCGACATTTCCAGGTTTTTAGCGAGATTGTTTGGAGCTTAATATGGCAAAGTCCAAGAATCACACGAACCACAATCAAGGTTTGTATTTCAGTTGTACAGCTGTCGTTTTGTACGTGAAATACACGATGTTGTTTTTTGTCCTGGTTTGATTATTACGTTTTATATTTAGGCCACAAATGGCACAGAAATGGGATTAAGAAACCGAAGAAGCAGCGTTACCCATCGTTGAAAGGGGTGAGTCTCATCTGTGTGTTCTGTTCTTTTAGCATTAGTCAGAGGACAGACTTTACTTTTTTCTTCACGTA